>JBBPTU010000615.1:0-20588 GCA_038094295.1 Tylopilus aff. beelii | reverse complement strand
GGACGTGATGGAGAGACAGAAGTAGTGGTGGAGACGGAAGGAGTCATGTGAGACTCAGACAGTAGGATGGAGGTGCAGAAAGATATATTAGGGATTAAGGTACACATATTTTATAGTCTGGGTATGCCCAAGACTGTCAGACAAAAGGAGAAATAAAAGATCGTACGATGAAATAAAATTAAGAAGGTTCCAAAGAAGTGTGCAGTAGGTAGGGTAAGGAGGGTCAGGAGACGAGATTACAAGGAGTACGAGATAGGGTCTGTGATGAGATTGACGGAACCGAATACTAAACAGGTCGTAAGTATATGAGAGATTGGGAAGGATTGAAGACGAGAGACGAGGAGAGATGAGTAAGGAAAGGATAATGAGAGGGAGACAAGGAAGTATCTGAGTTGAAATGAATGAACCGGTGGTACTGGTAGTGAACAAACAAGAGACCGGTAGGACTGGTTGTGAGAAATGGAGGACCAGTTGACCAGTCCCTCAAGAACGCACCTGGATCAACCGGGGAGGGACCGGACACGAAGGAGGTCTTGAGCAATGGTATGGGAGCTAGCTGTAAAGTGGGAAAAAGAGGGTTTGCAAACATAGGGGTAGTCATTCCCCTACATCCGTGGAAGACTTAGATGTCAACTGTCCTCAGTTGATTAGGTAAGGCAGCAGAGTCCCAAATTTGGTGGGCCACATAACGTGTCAGTGGCACATGACTCGCCCTTTACCACCACGCTCTGAGCTACTCATCAGGTTGGAGCTGAGAACTACCTCAAGCCCAGCCTTGAGGTGAAGATGCAGGAGATCACCCCCATCAAGAACCGATGGTGGGCTGAAATGGATGAATGCCAATGCACAGAGGAACTGAAGCAAGCTCGGGAGGACACAGTCAAGGCCACCAAGGAGGTTGGTGAGTCGGCAAGCAAGCTGATCGTCAATGAAGATACATGGATGGAGGATGTGGAGAGCAAGGCTATCACCAGTAAGGAAAGCATGGGGCCCCCGATGTCATCATCTAAGGTGGTTGGGGACCTCCTCAATGTTTCTGTGTCTGAGGGTAATGAGGGGGCATGGGACCAGCTGGCTAAGGTAAGTACCGGTAGTACCAGCAGAGGGGTTCAACGCTAACCGAATAATAGAGGTTGTGCACCGTCACCGAGGAAGAGGAGGTTGAGTCACTGGTCAAGATGAAGAAGTCGAGGACCAGCAAGTTGCTCATGGTCCACGCCGTCAAATGTGCCCGGTGCGTGCGACACAAGGTGGTCTGCAAGGGAACCTTCAACCAGGCCTGGGACCAGTGCAAGGCCATCAAGGAAAAGTGCAAGAAATTGATCGGCCGCGCTGCCCTTGCAAAGAAACCGACCATACTGCCACGAATGGATAAGGGGAAAATGCCTGGTGAGTGAACTGGTGTTACCAGTTGTGTCGGTCACTGACCGGTTGAGTAGCGAAATTGACCCATCCCCACTGCAAAGCTGCCATCCCAGTTGAAGTGATTGAGGTTGACTCTGACGTCGAAGAAGAGGAGGACAAGATCAAGGAGGAGGAGGAGGACACGACCCCAAAGGGACCGGGTCGTGGTGTTTGCAAGCCTGGTGTTACAGTTTGGCAAGACATGGTGTGCCATCAAGAGGACCTCCACTTCGCACTTCAAGAAGCCATTGTTAATGGGTTCTACCAAGGAGTTGTTGCTTATGTTGACGACGAAGTGCTACCAGGTGGAGACTTTCTGTGGGACACCATAGAAGACCATTTTGCTATGGATGGGGAAGTCCTGGAATGACTCCATGGTTGGTTCGATTGTTTTTCCCTTCTGTTCTCCATGTTTCATGTGGGCCCATGCCACAATCTCTATTTGCGCTTACTTCATCCTGTACACTGCCATATGGACTCTATTTAACTGCCTTGTTTACCTAAGATTGTCTTCCCATGAATGTGAGAAGTAGTCTCACATCATTTACTTGGCTTTCCCAAGGACACTAATCCTCTCCCATAGTCATATCTCTTGTTATGACTATGTCTTCCCATCCCCCAGTACTTACGTATACATACCCCTAGATAGCACCTTGTACCTCAGTTTGATCTACACAATCTACCTGCGTTCTCATCTCATTCCGCTGTGAAGATAGGTTCTTCTAGCGAGACCATTGCCGAACTGGATTTCCTTTATTAGGCCTTGCTAGTTATCCTCTACGTCTATTGTTCTCTACTAGACAAACAAAGGAGACAGGAACGACAGGACACATATCATAATACCCAGTCATGCTACACCGATGGAGCTAATGAAGAGGAACCTCTATGATCTGGACGCCACGGTGACTCACCAGCACGCAGAGCTCAAGATGGCTCTGGCTGGTCTGATGGCAATGGAGGCCCAGTACAAGGAACTCTGGGAGACCATAAACCAGATGAAGCAGGTGCTCCCAAAGTAGGTACTGGTGGTCTTCTCCTTGAACAATTATGCATAGTGTAGTATCCAGACAATATTTCCCGTAGTGTAGTCTCCCAAACAATGTCTTGTAGTGTACCATCACAATCGATTGTGTATCCAGTCCAGTCCAGGTGATTCTATGTACAAAAATGAAATGAAAACGAGTGAGAAACAAAATGAAACAACAATGAAAATGACACTGGGTTGTGAGGTACCACTTGACTTGTCTTCATCAGTTGTCTATCTTCATCTATGCCTGCTGGATATACATTGACCAGTAGTACTGGTGTAACCAGGACATAAAGACCGGCACTGGTTGAAGGAACTGGTCACCGGATTTGAAGAAAACAAGTCAGGGACAAAAGAGCACAGTCTCAACATGTGTATGAAGAGCAGAATTAGTAGTAGTGATGGTATGATTGAGACGAGATAAGAGAAAGATAAATGTATTTTTGTGCTTTTGTTTTTCTGTCGTATGAACTGGTGAGATGGAATGTGGGGGACTTGAATACTAAGTGTGGAGATATATCATAAGATTGTCTGTGATGTTTTTAGTGATGGTTTTTGTGTATGATCGAGGCACTGGACAAAAACCGGGATGGAAATGAGGTCGCCGGTTGAATCCTGGGGTGAAACAGAGGCACCAGTCATGCGCTGGGGTGGAACAAGTATGTGAAACGAGTGGATAGCAGGGTATTGGTGGAGACTGGTCAGTTGTTAGACGTGACCTGCTCATCTTCCTCAATGAAATTGTCTTCAGTGTCATACAAATCAAGGTCCTGGTTGCCAAGACTGGTGAGGTCTGTGACTAGGATATTGATCGTGCTCCTCAGGTAGTATGGGAGCAGGCGAAACGCCGCATACCGCAACTTCGAGATGGAGCCGTCGAGTTCTGCCAGTAGATACAACCTGCCGGTCATCCAACAAAGGACAACCATAGGACTGATGTACCGGGGTTTTGTCTTCCGGTTCAACTCTTTCTCGATCTGGGAGTTCTGGATGAGCACAAGATCGCTGGTCACGAAGTCGGGGGACCGGATCTGGTTCCTGAAGTGTGCCTCGAATTGCTTCAAGGACATGAACCAGGTGGCTAGTACACGTTGGCGCATGGCTGCGATGTCTTCCTGACGCTTTTGGAGTTGGGACACTCACCAAGCAATCAGGGCAGTTCTAGAAACTTCATTGTCAGCTGGTGCCGGTACAAGGAACGTCACTTTGGCAAGATCAAAAGGAAATAGGGGTTCTACCCCATGTACCATGAAGTATGGCAAGAGGCTGGTTGACTTGAGGATCATGACATGCTTGGCCCAGAAAACAGAGTGAGTGGTCAAAGACCAGCAGAGCTCCCCTCCCTGGGTACTTTTGATGATGACCTCCTGGACCTCGTAATGACGCCATTTGACCATGCCGTTTGCCTGGGAGTTGTATGGGGAGATCCAGATGTGCCAGATACCATACCAGTCAGTGAGTAGATCAAGTGCTTGGATGAAAGGGGTACCATTGTCAGTAATGAGTTTAGAGACGACATCCCAATGGCAGAGGATGTCCTCAAAAATGAAAGTGGCGATGGTGGGTGCATTTTCAGAATGCAACATCTGCCATTCTGGGTACGTGGTCAGAGCACACTGGGCCTGTATGATGTACTGGTAGCCACCAGACTGGGGCATAACCATCGTGTCAATATGGACCTTGTGAAAGAGGCTGCCCATGACCGGTACCATGGGTGGTATGTGGAAACGACTGGTCTGTCAGATTTGGTACTCATGGCAAGTGTGCACAAACCATTTGATGTCATCAACAAGTAGAGGCCACCAGAACCGGAGCAGCAACTGGGAACAGACTGAGAAGACACCCTTGTGCCTGAGGTCATTGTGAGCCTCTCTGATCAGTCCGAACTGGTGCTCAACCGGTGGCACAAGCTGGTGCTGGCCATGAGGTTCCTGGCAGTAGAGGGTACTGGCGAGTAAGAAAAAGTGAGTGGCAGTGTTGACAAAGGACTGGAAGTTGGCATCAGAGAGGTCAGTGGGTCAGAGTTGTGTGTAGAGAAAGGAATGGATGGCATCAAGCTGGGCTTCCTTGGCAAGAGCCTTAGAGGACCTGGGAATGACTGGGTTGTTGGTAGAAGGGACTGGACCAGCGCTGGTGAGCACTGACTGGTAATGGTAGATAGACTGGTAGCAAGCCGGTTGTCAGGGGTGGTCAACTGCTGTCTCGAGAGGGGGCAAATGGTCATTCAGCAAGGTAATGGAAAAGGAATATGCATCATCGAGCCAATCATCAATGTTGTCCTCATCAGGAGGATCGTTCTCAGATGACGGCTGGTGCAAAAGACTGTCAGTGCCAGTATGTTGGGTGGCCAGTATGTGAACCAGCTGGAAGCTAAATAGGAGTATACTGGTGATCCACTGGTTGATGGTTGTGTTCGGCTGAAGGTCTGGGTTGTTGATCATACCCTTAACATACTTGGCGTCCATTTCGACGGTGAAGTTAGCAACGCCAAAGATAAAGATATGAATGGCCCAAAGGGCCCAGAAAAGACCATAGAGCTCAAGTTTAGCTTGCGAGTACTACTGGCTCTTAATCTTGGTGAGGCTGATAGAACTGAACCAGTTGGGGTACTGTTTACCATCATCACCTTCTTGTGATAGAATAAAACTGACCACTACGACTGATGTGTTGACTGCCAGAATTATCTCCTGACCAGACTCGTAGTTGAGCTGGCAGAGTGCCAGTGAGGTGCAGATTTTGTCCTTTAGGTGCTGCATAGCCGCCTGCTGAGCATTGCCCCATTTGAAGGGAGCATCCTTCCAGGTGAGGTCAACCAGGGGCCAGGCAATGGAAGCGAAGTTCCTAATGAAGATGCGGAGAATGCTGCAAATGCCTAGAAAGCCCCAGACATGGGTGACATTTTCACAGACCAGCCAGTCCTGGATCTTCTGTACCTTCGCCTCGTGAGGCACCCGGCCATTGGCAGTGCATTTGTGACCAACGATGGTTGCATCTGGAGCCGCCAGCACGAACTTCTTGGCCGAGACGGTGGCATCAACATTCTGCAGTCGCTGGAGGATGCAGTGCATGACTAGGAGATGTTCCCAGATGAACTGGTGGATTCCTGGGTTCTCTGGTATCATTTCATATGTACTGTCCGGTTGCCAGTACCAAGTAGTGACCAATTTTACTAGCAGGTTGTCGATGAACGGGTAGGTATGACAAGGGATCTTGTCCTGCAAAATGAAAGACATGTCAGCCTGGTAGATCTGCACTGCATTTGAATACCCCATAGGCACCATCGTCAACCGGTGCGGTCCCATCAGGCTGTTAAAAGTGGTAAGATCCCAGGAGTCCGGGTGAAGCAGTTGCTGATTGTAGCCAGCAAAGAGGTCCATCATGCCATAGACAGCATAACCGGTGAAAGACTTGGCAAAGTGCTCGATGAAAGGAGGGGTGGAGGAGTCCCAGATAGTGACACTGTTGAGTGGTTGAAGGTCATGGACAAGCCGGAGAGACTTCCTGTCCTGCTTGATGATGCAGAACCACCAGGACCAGTAGGAGGCAGTAGACAGTTCATAAACACTGGAAGCGATCCAGTCCTTGATAATCTGAATGGCTCCATCCCATATAGCAGGAGGAACTGGGATGTTGCACATTGCCCACGGCATGTGGGGGATCATCGGAATTTTGACCAGCGGGAAGTACCACTCATCGAGCTGGCCCTGCTTGGTTAGTACCCAAGCAAATGCCATCTTGTGCTTGCAGACAAGCCAGCAGATGAGTTTCACCTCCTCAATGGTGAGCCAGTTAGCTGGATCTAGATTGAGTGTGTCAGTGCATTCCTGAGTAAAACAAATACCAGGGGTAAAGTCCAGTGGTTGGGTAGGTAGGGGTTTTAGACTGGCTAGAGGATCATCCAGTAGAGAGCGGGTGATATGAAATTCAGGACCGGTCAGCGCAGGTACTGGCCGGACCTTCTTTGCAACCGGTTTGTAGGCCAGCATGTGCAAAGTGGTATTGTAAGAATAAACAGAAGAAATGGCACTAATAGCATCCCAGGTAAAGGATGACTGTGTAGCTGATAAAAATGAATAGGCCAGTGACGGTGGGACCAGGCCGGTCGAAAGAGGGGGTAACCAGTGATAGACTGGCGGTGGAGATATAGTGAAAGGAAATGGGGAATGTGAATGGAAATGAAGAGGGGACTCTCCCCAGTGAAGGACCAGTTCATTGATGTCTAAAAATCCATCTCAATGATGGAGTGGTGGTTAGTGCATTTCTTACACTCCTGGCACTTCAGGCAACCCTCTGTCCACAACCAGGTCGGCAGCATGAACTGCTTGCTAGTGTTTGGATCCTTCAGCATGATCATCTGAGACCCGTCCAGGAAGTCCTCTGTGTTAGCACTCAGCAGGCAGTGGAAGGGATGGCCAAGGAGAAGGTCGAAGTTGGCCCAGGCCAGAATCTGGACCTGAACCTGAACCTGACCGCCCCCATAATCCAGTGTCATGTTCTCCAGAATGCTGATCGTGGTGTCTACATTAGTGTTGGCCAACGACATACACATTATGTGATCGGACTGGATCAGCAGCCCAAGATCCTCCCAGATACACTTGGGCATAGTGATAATTTCTGAACTGGAGTCCAAGACGCCCCAGATAGGGAACCTTGAACTGGTGACTCTAACCTCTAGGGCCCTGAGCAGTAAGCTATGGTGGGCTATGATTCGGCCGTCATCATTGTGGAGCACCTGGTCACCATACTCCCGGCCGACTGCATCTGGGTCTTGGCTGGTGAGTTTCAAGTTGTTCACATGGATGACATTAGCAGCGGTGGTTGGAGATACTCGTTTTACTGTCGTCAGGTCCCAGAATTGCTTCCGGAACTCTGGCGCAACTGTGAAGAGTTCTTTTACTGGTACTGGGATTGTCGTCGAGAGGACCCACTCAACGACCCAGTTGGGTGCCACCTCGTCCTCAAGGGGGAATGAGTACTTGTATTGGGGATTAAGGGGAAAAGGAGGGACATTAGTGTTAGACAGGCAGGGAGGAAGATTACTGGACACGGCCGGTTGGGGGTTACTGGGCATGGCCAGTATGGTAGTGCGGGGCGGAAGATGCGAAGAAGAGGGCTCAGGAGCCCAAACAGGTGGTGGCGATGGCAATTGGCAATCGTCCTGGAGCTCTGGGGACAGAAGCTCTTCAAAAATGGTAGCAACCCAGTTATCAGGTTGTTGGTGGGGCAGTACATGGATGCTGTCAAAGGTGATGTGTTTACCCTTGTCCCAGGCACTTTTGTCGGCCTGGAAGCTGGCCCAAGCCTGTGCCAGGTATGGCTGAAACTCCTTGTCAGTGTCAACTGAGGCTGGTTCGTCCTCCAGTTCAGATTCCATTGCAAGGTAAGCCAACAAGTCGATGTTAAGCACAACTGGCATCTCCGGATACGGAGTGGTTAGAATCATGGTGGTAACGCAAGGCAGTGGGGCTTGCACTTCCCGATCCGCCCTCATTTGGTCAATGGCATCTTTGAGACACCGACCTCATGGAATAGGAGCACCATCTGGTAGATACAACCAGTTATCAGTACCACGGACAACCTTGCCAGTCTGGAGGTACTCTGTTGGAAATCTCTGATTAAGGATTGACCTAGATCTTACAGTCTTTGGACTGGATCTATTTCGAGATAACACAATGATGATTGTCTTACAGGTTTCAGGAATCTGTCTCAGATGGATAGAAACCATCAATGAAACAAAAGATGGATATGACACATGTCTCAAGCTAGACACAGTCATCACTTTGTTTCATACCTGATACAGTGGTTTCAACCACTTATAGAATAGTGATACCATACATGTTTCATCACTATTCCCTATATAACCAGGGCCTTAAGCCCTTGGTCAATTTAACGATTTCACCAGATGTTGTTCCACTTCCACCAACTCTCTAAGAGTTCTATCTTCGACCTAAGCCACTCAGTGAGTAATTCCCACTAACTCTGTGTTGGTGCTGCCATTGTTATATTTCCATTTGCAACTACATCAGGTTATGAGCCCTGCTATGCAGCTCTTACTTTTGTTGATCCTGAGCTTGCCAGTTTGGTGCATCCTCCTTTTAATCTATGTCTTATGCATGGATATAATGCAACCTTGGATCTTATGGATCACATGGCGCATCATCATTACCTACACCTTTTTATCAATTCTATTCTTTATCACTCATGATGAAAGGAGTCTACTTGGGGTTCAGATCAATACCACTGACATCGTTTACTCCTTGGCATTACAGAAAAGACCTTTGGTGTACCAAGGATCTTCACCTGTTAACCAACCTCAACCACCCACTTACGAAGTGAGTAGGAACGATCCTTTGATTTCTAGACCCATTACTTTGCCTTCTGGTCCCATTTATGAGACCAGACAACCTATTAGACCTATTCCTGCTTAACCAGTTCATGTGAACTTGGAAAGAGTACTTAGGGATGTGGTTCAACCTTTGCTCAATGTTAGAGCGAATGGAGCTAACCAAATCCCTATTCCTCATGCAGAAAATGTTCACCATCGCCAACCTCCTCACCCACCTCAAGCTCACCGACCCCCTGGTCCACATAGAGGCCAGTTGAGCCCTTCTGAGTCCAGAAATGGACATCAACGAACTTCTGTTTGTCCACGAAGGCAACAGGGTTGAAGGGCTTGAGTACTCTCAGTACTCAGGTTGAGTGGCTCGTATCACCATCTGCAAGAGGAAAGACCTCTTTGGGGATGAGTGTGTGAGACCAGAGGATGATTATTTATTATATTCATACAATGGAGAATCTCTTTATTCTGCTTTGGAAGGAAATGGTCTTGTGGTTTGTCCTACACATCTAGATGCTCCTGATTCTTTAGATTGGGAGGGGTGGACTCATTTCTATCCTCCACCTCCAACTACCCTCAAGTTGGAGAATCTTCTCCACTTAGAAGGAGTTGAATGGTTACCCAATGACTTCCAGGTGCTTTGTGCAGCCTGGGTACAGTCTGGGATGGACGTTAAGTGTTAACACAATAGTTCAACAATACTTCCAATAGTAAGATTGATAGCGCTTGAGTGTAGGTCCATAGGGAAAAGGTAAAGGTGAGGGTGAAGATGACACAAGTATGGTGATTTCGAGCCAGAATAGCAGTCTCGCTCAGTCGTGAGCAGCAGAGTAAGTTACACTGACGGTTGTGTAGATCTAACTAAAGTACATAGGCACTGATGGTGGTGCCTTTATATGTAACTAGGTGGGGATGGGAAACTACTACTATAGCGAGAGATATAGTAGGAGGAGGGGAGCATCCTGAACAAGAATAGAACTGCAAGCTCCATCCAAAGGCAATGTGAGCAGAAATGAAGAGAGAAGAGAGAAGACATACTGTGGACTGCACAAGGCAGTGATGCGCTTCTAAAGAGTCTGTATGGTGGTGTACAAGATAAGATCAGATCCGAGACAAAGGAAGAAGGAAAGCGATGCAAAGAAAAATAGGTACCCAGCTACTCTGTGGTTGGACTTCCCACATTCGACTCCCCCATGGGATATACGAGGTACATGTCCCGGTCCAGGGTACTGAGGAGGCCCACTGCTACGAAAGCTTCAGTGGTGTGATTGATGGTTCAATGCAACTCAGTGTAGTGAGCCTCTATCTCCTCCCAGCCCGTAACATTACCCTCCTGTTGTGACTGAGGCTCTGACTCAGTAGCCATTGGGGTCTCCCTCATTCCAGACAACGACATTGTCATCCCAGTCATCCTGGTAAGTGTCATTGCATTCTGCCACAGAGTGTCCTCTAAGACCACAGGTAGCGCATCGATAGAGGTTATGGGGGCAGGAGTACTGGGGGTGTCCAGGGGCCTTGACGAAGCAGAACTTACAGGTGTAGAGGGGACAGTTGGGACGGAAGTGGGTGTCGTCATTGCAGGAGTAGCAATGGGGCCTCTCCAGGGGAGCAAGTCTGGAGGGATTGACTCTTTGGGGGGTGTGGTGTACCTGCAGAGTGGGTGGCGGACTACCCAGTTGAATTGTGGTGGGTATGTGGTTTGGCATGGAGAAATATTCTCCTGCTCCGAGCTCCCAGCCCACCTGGGCGATCTCTGAGTCGGAATTGCTGATTGAGTCAAGCAATGGTAAGGAAGAGGGGGGAGGACTGGTGGGAGTGGAGGTGGCATGGGTGGTTGCGCCCAGTGGGTCGACAAAGGGGTGGGAGGAGGACGAGTGTGAGGGTGCTGCAGTGGGGGCATCACCCAACTGGGTGGTGGAGGAGGTGGAGGGAACGGGGGTGGTGTGGCCCACTGCCACAGATATTGCCCCGGAGGTCTGAGCAGTTGGTCT
Source organism: Tylopilus aff. beelii (assembly GCA_038094295.1). Taxonomy (NCBI): domain Eukaryota; kingdom Fungi; phylum Basidiomycota; class Agaricomycetes; order Boletales; family Boletaceae; genus Tylopilus; species Tylopilus aff. beelii. The sequence goes on along the minus strand of JBBPTU010000615.1, from coordinate 9,829 downwards.
TCCACCAGATCTCTTCTTCCAGCCATGCTGGTGAGGAGGTCTAGTGAGGGATATGGTGGGTGGGGGGTCCAATATCCTAAGGGCAAGCTTCTCTGTAACTCTTCCCATGTATTCCATAAACCGCTCCAAGGGGAATGCTGTGAACAGATCACGCAAAAGGGAGTTCTGCAGGTTGTAGGAGGTGTGGTCAAGGGCTGGGAAGATTCCCAATTCTGGTAGTTCCTCGTAAAGGTCAAGAACTGCGGGGGCAATCACGGAGATGGTGGCAGCCTTATTGGGGGTGGGCTTCTCAGACCATTGAAGGAAGAGTCCGGCCCTTCTGGCAGCATGGATGGCCAGGAATTGCTGGAGAATGGGGTGGTTGGAGGGGAGGCCAGCAGCAAGCTCGAGCTCAGCAAGTTGGTCGGGGGAGTGGGAGAGGAGGTCCAGCAGCTCAAGTCACAGCTGGGGGGTAAGGAGCTCAAAGAAACTGGGGATGGACTCAGGGAGAGGGTCACCGTCAGGGTAGGTGGTGTTGACATCACAGGTCAGGATGCAAGAGGGGAGGAAAGGCATGAGGGTTGGATGGCAGGGGGACGAGAGGGGCATAAGTATTGATGTGCCTTCCCTTCCTAATCTAGGTGCACTGCCCCATCGTCTGGGTTCCACATAGGGTTTCAGTTTGGATTAGATTGCGGGGGGGCAGTCGGAGCCATATAGGTCCAGGACTGTCCTACAGTGTTCGAAGCATAGGTGGGGGTGACAATAGTGATGCAGAACTCAGTGTGAGTTCATTGGATTTGAATGACCAGTCCTTGTTTCAAGAGCAATGAGGCCAGGTAAGTGAGCAAGAGGAGAAACAAAACAATGATAACAGTGGTGAGATCAGTGATGGAGAGCATGGTTGGGGTGTTAGAGGCATGGGAAGTCCTTTCGATGTTTTGCCTGGTACTTCTTTAGCAGTTTCTTGGTGTGTGTTAAATTTCCAGTGGGTTCCCACTTGTCTTCCAATGGTGCATAGCCCTTCCAGGCTACCAAATATTCGGTATGCCGCCCAGTCTTTCTGTGGCATTTGATGGCTTCCACTTTGTACTCTGCTTCCCTGTTGACTAATTGAGGCGGTGGGGTGGGGAAGCTGGGTCCGTGTTCCTGCGTTGTCATGGCAGCAGTTAATTTTGAGGTGTGGAAGATGTCATGAATCTTCCAGGTTGAGGGGATCGTGATCCGATAGCTTTAAGGACCTGGGTGATCTTGAACAGGCCAACTCATTTCGGGGCTAATTTTCGATTCCTATATTTGACATGGAGGTCTTTGGCCTCAAGCCAGACCTTAGTCCCTATTTTCCACCCTTTGAAGTGAGAGGTGACGTGTTCCCTCATATCCTGCTGGGCTTTGTGATGGGCTGCTAGGGCTTCTTTTTGTGCCTCCTCTAGTAGCTTGGCACAGGTTTCTAATGCTGGGAGGAAGGTGGTCTTGGACAGTGGGGGGTATGCTTGGGGCTCGTACCCCATCATCAAGGAGTATGGGGTGACATTGGTGGCGGAGTGAGTTGCCAAGTTATGAGAGAACTCAGCCATTGGGAGCATCGTAGACCATTCATCAGGTTTGTTCCTGCAGAACATCCGAAGATAGGTTTCTAGTTCCTGGTTGACTTGTTCAGTTTCACCATTGGCCTGGGGGTGATAGGCCATGGAGAGGGCTATGTCATAGTGGAGGAGTCTTGCGAGTTCCTTTGTGAAGGTGGATGCAAAGGGGGGGCCTCAATCCAAGATACACTTGTTGTGTAGTCAAAATCTGGGGAAAACAAATCAGAAGAATAGTTCAGCTACCCCTTCCGTACTGATGGTTTTGGAACAAGGACAGAAAATTACCCCCTTTGTAAGGCCTTGGTTGACCATGACCAAAACAGAGTCATACCCATGGGAGGGGGGGAGATCCGTGATAAGATCCATGGAGATTTGCTGGAAGGGACAAAGGGCAGCAGAGCTGATGGGGGAGAGACCAGGGACAGTGGGGTGGGTGTTGACCTTAGAGGCCTGGCAAATCATGCACCTGGTGACAAAGTTGCACACATTGGTGGCCAGGCCAGGCCACCAGTAGTCCCACAAGACACAGTGGAGGGTATGGAAGCGGCCCTTGTGGCTGCCAGCAGGGGAATAGTGGAGCTCATGCAGGAGATCTGCACAGGCTGCTTCAGACACATAAAGGCGACCCTTAAAATACAGGGAACCTTTGGTAAAGGTCCAGTCATCCAGATGAGACCTGGGGAGAATGGGAGAGTTCTCCCGTAGGGCCTGTAGGGTGTGGAGGACCAGGGGGTCAGATGTGGTTGAGGAGGAGATCTTATCTGCAATTGCAATGTTGATCATGTGAACAAAGGCCTCTGGTGGCAGAAAGGTAACCTGGTGGTTGTCGAGCAAGGTGTCAACCTCATCCTTTCAAGACAAAGCGTCTGCCGGGCCCATGGCCATCCCAGGCAGGGCCTGCCAGGATAGGTTGAAATCCTGCAGGAACATCTGCCAGCGGGCCTGCTGGCGGGAGAGGTTTTGGGGATGTTTAAAGTACACAAGGTTGTGATGGTTGGTGAGGATGGTAACCAGGTGAACTGTCCCAGTATGGTAATGACGCCATTTGTGGAGGGCCAGGATGATGGCGAGCATTTTGTGATTGTAGATGTCATAATTTCACTCCACAGAGCCAAAGGTTTTAGAGAAGTACGCACATGGGTGGAGGTCACCTGCAGAGTCTTTTTGCATCAAAACTCCTCCAGCTGCCACAAGGGAGGCATTGGTCATGACAATGAACGGTTGCACAGTATCGGGGTAACGGAGAATGGGGGCCTTGAGGAATTCTTGTTTCAGTGTTGAGAAGGCCCATTGGTGGTCGTTGGTCCAGTTCCAGGGGGTTCCCTTCTTTGTCAGAGAATAAAGGGGTCACACGATGTCAGAAAATCCCAGAATAAACTTTCGGTAGAAGTTACAGAAGCCGATAAACAAACAAACTGCCTTCACCGAGGTAGGGGGGTTTCAATCCTGGATCACTGTGAGTTTGACCAGGTCCATCAATATGGCCCCCTTTTTTACCACCATCCCCAAGTATTCTACTTTGGGGATGTTGAAGCTACACTTCTCTAGCTTCAGATAGAGTTTGTGTTCCTGTAGCTGTGCCAGAACCTGCTTGGTCCTTTCATTGTGGGTCACCTGGTCGGCCGAATGGATAAGGAGGTCGTCCATATAGATCACGAGCCATCCTTCCACGATAAGATCCCTGAAGATGCTGTCCATTAGGGCTTGGAAGGTGGCTGGGGAATTGCAGAGGCCGAAGAACATTACAGTAGGTTCAAAGAGGCTGAACGGGGTACTAAATGCAGCTTTCCATTGATCGTTCGGTCGGATCAGGATGTTGTTATACCCCCACCATACATCCATCTTGGTAAAGATGGACAATCCCTTCAGTTTGTCTATTAAATCTGAGATAAGTGGGAGGGGGTATGCATTCTTCACAGTCCTGGCATTTAGGTGTCAGTAGTCCTGACAGGGCCGAACCTTGCCGTCCTTCTTTGGGACGAAGAAGAAAGGGGATGCCTGGGGGGATTTTGATGGAACTATCTTTCTGCTTCTTAGGTGTTCATCAATGAATTCTTGGCAGGCCTTTTGCTCCTCTGGGTTGAGGAAATAGACTTTGGCCCATCTGGGTATGAAATCAGGGGTAAGGTTGATCGAATGGTCAAACTCCCTTGACGGGGGAAGTTCACCCAAGGGGGGGTCCCTAAATACCCCATTGTACTTGGTGTATTCCTTTGGGAGGAATACATGTTTCTTTGTTGCCTCAGCAGCTATCTTGGTGGAAATGGTAGTTTTTCGTATGGGATAGGCTTGAGTGGCTTCATGGTCTAATTTCTTCTTCCACCACTTGGCAATCCGGGCATCCAGGTCCATCTCCAGATATCATACTAGGTATCATTGGGTTACAGCTTTCAGAGAATCATGCCATAGCTTCTGGGGTGTTGTAAGCAGGACCTTCCCTGTGGCCCAATTGATTATCAGATTTTGCTCTCATAACCAGGGAAGCCCCAGAATAACGTCTTCTTTCCCACAATTGATGACCAAGAATTTCTGGGGGCATTCTCATTCTCCTATCTGCAACTGGAGCGTCACCAAGAAGTGTATTAGCCCATTTTGGTTGATCGTTCCGTCTACGTTGCTAGCCTTGATTGGTTGGGGGAGACATTTCTTTGCCCATTTCATATGTGCTACCAGCTGGTGATTGATAAAGCACCCAGTTGTGCCACTGTCAATCAAGGTCTTTCTTTCAGCGATTTGTCCTGTTGTCCTGGTATAGAGAGAGAGGGGGATGTGCATTGACTGGGACTTCTTATCGGTTACAAATACAGGAGCAATTCTGGGAAGTGAAGACACTGATCCTTCCTTCCCTTCTAAAAACCCTCATCCAGGGTCAATCTATTTATGGCAGTTTCGTCGTCCGCTTTGTCTTCTTCTTCCGAGTCGTTGGTTGGTTTAGAGTAGCAAATCCTAAGGGTCTCCAAGGCGGCTTTCTCTGAAACCTTGTACTTTCTGGCAAATTGCCCAAGCGGGGTGTCTGCTACTGCTGCCGCCCTTATCTCTTGATGAGGGCAGTCCCTGTTCCTTTCTTTCCAAGGGGCTTTCCCCTTTCTGTGGTTCTTGGTGGAACATCCCTTCTTCCTACAGACAAAACAGAGTCCCTTGGCGAAGCATTCCACACATTCGTCGGGGGTAAGATAGATGGCGTCTACGTCCATGGCATCAGGGTCTCTTCTTCTGTGGCTATCAGTGGGTCAGGGGTGGGATGAGTTTCCCCCTTTTCTTCATCGATCATGCTTGTACTGGAGGTCTCTGTCATAGAACTCCCCTGCTTTATCTAGCCATTCCAAAGCAGTGTTGGGTTCCTTGTTTACCCTGGACATTTTCTGTGCTATGTCCAGGGAGACGGCCCCTCAAAGGATCCTTTTGATGTCATCCTGATCATCCATCTAGGATCTGGCCAGGTCCAATTCAAAGGCTGTCCTGAATTCCCAGAAGTCTCCTCTGAAGTTGCTCATGTTGATGGTATCCAGGGCATTCCTGGTTTCTTGTTCGATAGAGAGCAGAGAGAAGAGCACAAGGAAGTCTTTGGATACTTTGGCAAATGTGATGTCTTCTTCCTTCATGTTATCATCCTGGATTTGATTGTACCAACTTTTGGCAAACACCATCCCTCAGCCCTTATTCATTCAGTTAAGGAGCATGATAACCATCTGTTGCTCATTAGGGGCATTTTCTGTTCTGAAGATGGTGGGGTTGACCAGGAAGTACACTCACATCTGTGACATCCATCTGCAAGCATCCTTGGTGTTACCAGAAAAGGAATCTGGTAGAGCCACTTTGTTCTCCTTAAGGGGTGCCTCATGGGCATCTCCTGTGTCTGCCATTCTGATATAACTTCCGGGGTCTCAAAAAGCTTCTCATAGGGCAGTGGTGATGGGGTGTTTGGGGGTGGTACAGGGATGAGAGTCAAAGTTTGGATCTGGTCCAAAAAGGTTAATACTGTCTCCTTCGTTGGGTGGGACATAAGACATTTGCAAAGGTTCCAGTATTGGTTCTGTATCCACTCTAATGGGGACTTCCTCATTGTTCAGGGATAAGAAGTGGGGTGTCTGGGACTGAGAGGGGAGGGGGGAGCCACTGGTGGTGGGTTCAGTTTGCCCAGCTTCGAGAAGAGGGGGGTTTGGTGAGCTTCAAGAGGTGCTTCTAGCTCTCCAATGTTCTGGTCCTACTGGGAGGTGTGTGATGGGAAGTGAAGGCATTCCGCTAGGTAGAGGTGTGCGTCTATCCTGAACATGACGTGACGTAGTTGGGACAAGAGGAACCGGCAGACGCAAGGGTGTTCTTCAAGGAGGTGCAGGTGGAGGGGAGTCTGAGTCCGAGCTATCTGGAACTCGGTAGGACATAATGATGGGGGGTGGGGGGCTCCGAATGTATTAGTTGGAGCTGTGGGAAGAGTTAGATCTTTTGTTAACACAATAGCACAACAATACTTCCAATAATAAGATTGATAGAGCTTGAGTGTAGGTCCGTAGGGAAAAGGTAAATGCGAGGGCAAAAATGACACAAGTATGGCAATTTTGAGCCAGAATAGCAGTCTCACTCAGTCATGAGTGGCAGAGTAAGTTACGCTGACAGTTGTGTAGATCTAACTAAAGTACATGGACGCTGATGGTGGTGCTTTTATACGTAACTAGGTGGGGATGGGAAACTACTACTATAGCGAGAGATATAGTAGGAGGAGGGGAGCATCCTGAACAAGAATAGAACTGCAAGCTCCATCCAAAGGTGATGTGAGCAGAAATGAAGAGATAAGAGAGAAGACATACTGTGGACTGCGCAAGGCAGTGACACGCTTCTAAAGAGTCCATATGGCGGTGTACAAGATAAGATCAGATCTGAGACAAAGGAAGAAGGAAAGCGATGCAAAGAAAAATAGGTACCCAGCTACTTCGTGGTTGGGCTTCTCACATTCAACTCCCCCAGGGGATATACGAGGTACATGTCCCGGTCCAGGGTACTGAGGAGGCCCACTGCTATGAAAGCTTCAGTGGTGCGATTGATGGTTCAATGCAACTCAGCATAGTGAGCCTCTATCTCCTCCCAGCCCGTAACATTAAGTCCTTACTGGACTCTAATGAAGTTGGGGTAGTTCCTAGGAATGAACCAGAGGATATTGAATATGCCTCCTGGATAACCAGTGACCATTACAACAAGTATTGGGATGTTCCTCACATTGAAGCTTGGAACAAAGCACTAGATAGTATAAGGTGTCGTAAATTCTTCTCTTTCTTTGATTCTCTTCTTTCTTTTCACTCTCGCAAAGAGGCTTACGATGTAGGGAGGCAGATCTGTGACACTTCTAAGTTCATACTCGAGTTGACTCGAGCAGAACTAGTAGCTGAAAAGGATAAGGTTAGGAATCTGTAGCATCAGCTGCAGAATGTGTGATTGGAGCGGGACTTGCTCCAGAGAAGGGCCTTGGATGCAAGGAACCATAGATTGGATCAAGAAGTCCAAACTGGACGATCTGACTTGGAACCTGCTCCAAGAAAAAGGCCTAGATCAGATGCTAGACCTTTCCCTCCACCACATCTTCCCATTGCCTCCTCAAGCTCGCGTCCTGTACACTTGCGACGTCCTGGCAGACCCAGATCTGCCCTGTATCCCTTTGCTTGAGACTTTTAAGGACTTGAGCTATCTCTGCAATATGATTTTTGCTTCATATCTTAACCATGAAGCGGAATACTGGGAGGAGGGGGAACTTTGCGTTTATAACCCTCATTACCTCTCAGAACTTTGCTTCTTGGATTTGGAAGCTTGTGTTGCAGTTGATAGTGGTACTAAGGTATCTGTGGATAACCCAGAACCTATACCAGTCCCTAAAAAATGAAGGAAAGGAGAGAACAAGGCTCCTATTGTTATTTCATCACCTGTTGATTCTGTACCAATCTCTTACATTCTTCTTGAAATCCTATAGAGTTTATCATGTCGAAAACCAAGTCTGCTGGTGCTTCCACTGGCATCACCAAGCAGGTTCTGACCCTTACTGGGAAAGACAACTACACCACTTGGCTCGTTTCCATTAGATCTTACCTTGCCACCTTAAAGGTCCTTTGTGTTGCTGAAGGAGAAAAGAAGTATCCAAGTACCAGAGCTGATGCACAGGAAGCTTGTATCAAGTCTGACTACCAAGCCAACAGAGTCATCACTCTCTATCTGAAGGACCACCTTCAGACCTATATTCTGGACACTTATGACAGCTCCCACACCTCTTTTGCCTTTACTACCCTTGAAAACCTCAAAAAGAAGTTTGCTACCTCTGGCCCTACTGGCCAATTCCATCTCTTCTGCCAGATCATTCACTGGCAACTTAACCCCTCGTCAGATGTCTCTGGACAGATTGCCCAGCTTCAAAGCTGGTGTAGTCAGCTCAAGGCTACAGGCTTAGACCTTCCTGAGAACCTTCGTGCAATGATCTTGTGCGTCGGATGTCCAGAAGAATATGATGGAGTCATCACCACCACCATCCATACCAAAGAGACCACCAAGTTCACCATGGATGAAGTTGTACCTATGATCCTTGCAGAGGCTACTTGCAAGCATGAACCTCCCCATCTTTCTAATCACATGGCTGGACCTTCTTCCTTCAAAAAGAAAGCCAAGAAGGAGAAGGGTCACTGCACTATCTGTCATGGTACTAGCCACACCATGGAGCAGCATGATCCCAACTTTAAAAAGAAGGGAAATGCTCAACCTGGTCAGAATAAAAGGAAACAGCCTACCCCTGCTGTTCCTTAGCAGAACCAGAATACACAGAAGAAAGGGAAAGGAAAACAGTGTCAGTTGAATGAGATATCTCATATCGCTGACACTGTTCAGGTACCATCTTCACCAGAGGATATGTCTTTGGAATCTGACACTGAAGTTTTGGAATCTCAGGTTCTTAATCTTTGTGACAGAGAAGAGGAACTTAGGGTCAACCTTCATGAAGGGATTGACAAAATGGTGGATGAGGTTGAAAGGATGGATACAGGACTAGACTGGAATGATGGAGAATCCTTATCAAAGGTTCCTCGTCTTGAAGGCCAGTGCTTTCAAGCAAGGTCTGTCTGATTTGCCATCAGGTGGACTGTCCTCATCCTTAGGCAAAAATAAGAAGAAGAGAGAAGTAAAGATTGCAACCTTCAGGTTGATGGTGGATAAACCAGTTCGTAGCCAACTGGAAAGGAATCCAGTAACCGGAGAACGGTGTACTGGATATCATGTGGATGATCTTTTCAGGCCTATGTGCAATGTTGGTGCACCTGATGACTTCTACAAAGGCTATGAGGATCCAACCTTTGGCCCAATGTCATATCGTTCCCTTTATGCACAGAGTGATGCGAAAACCAATAAATGGCTAGTAGATTCAGGTGCTAGTGATCATTTTACTCCTCATCTTGCTGATTTCACATCTCTTGGGATTCTTGAAAGAAAATGTAGAGTTGCCAACAGCCAAGTCATGACTATTAAAGGACCTGGAACAGTGATCCTAAAGCATGACAATGGGGAAACTGTTGTTGTTTTTATTTTAAAGGGTGTGTGGTTTGCACCATTCACTGATAATTGGATACTCTCTGTTACCGCCTTAACAAGGCTTGGATTCAGATGTGTTATAACTGATAAGACTCAGATTTGGAACATGCATGGTCGTCTTGTGGTGACTGCAGCTCCTTTGGCTGCACATGGTCGCCTTCACTGGTTCACTGCTGATCCTCAGCATCCCAGTTTAGACTGTAAATCCTTGCAGAAGGAAGACTCCTATGAATTATGGCATGGACACTTTGGACATTGTTCCAAAGATGTGCTAACTAGAGCACATACTTCTCTTAAGGGTATACCTGAATTAATGGTTCCAACTGATTCTTTGCCTTGTGAAGGATGTGAATTGGGCAAAGCACATGAAAAGCCTTTTCCAGTGTCGTCTACTAGAGCTAAGAAACCATTGGAGCTGGTTTACACTAACTTGTGTGAATTCCCTGTGCATTCCAGGGATCACAACCGATGGATGCTCACTTTTATAGATGATTTTAGTGGATATACCAATGTTATGTTTCTCAAAAGGAAGTTGGAATCTGCTTCTCACTTTTGCACCTGGCTTACCTGGGTGGAAAGGCAGTTGGATTCCAAACTGTTGATGGTGTGTTCAGATCGAGGGGGGGAATATCTTTCCTCTGAACTCCAGGACTTCTTGTCCTCTCATGGTATTAACCATCAGAAATCCGTTCCTCATTTACCACAGCAGA
>JBBPTU010000614.1:0-20591 GCA_038094295.1 Tylopilus aff. beelii | reverse complement strand
TATGTCTCTGAGATACCAGTACTTGACCTAGGCTGTATTCAAGTCCAATAGTGAGTCACGACACATCCGACACACCACACGAGAAGATCTGTAGAGCCTCTCGTATGCCTCCTGCAAGCTTCCAGTCGTGCAAGCAATCCAATAGAAGGTCAGCAAACCTTCTCGCGCGCCTCTCGCGAGTCATGACACATCCGACACACCACACGAGAAGATCTGCAGAGCCTCTCGTATGCCTCCTGCAAGCTTCCGGTCGTGCAAGCAATCCAATAGAAGATCAGCAAACCTTCTCGTGTGCCCCTCGTGAGGCCTCCTGCAAGCTTCCGGTCGTGCAAGCATGCCTCTCGAGAGCTTCTGGTCACACAGGAAGTCCAAGCCAAGATCTGGTGATCCTTGCATGTGCCTCTCGTGAGCTTCCGGTCATGGTCATGTTCTCTCTATGAATTCTCTCTTCATGGCACTCCGTGTGTTTGTTTTTGCTAATCTCTCACCATTACCACCATGGTTTCCACGTCCACTTCATAGTTCTCGTTCAACACGCTTACCCCCATCGTCCTCAACCTCTCCCCGGCTCGGATGTCAACCATGCACCCCCACAAATCGCGTTTTACCTGCACGTATGTCGACACTCACGACATATTCGCTCCCCACCGAACCTCGTCGAACAAGTGTCGTCTTACACACTCTCTAATGCCGTATGTGTGCCCATGGAGTTGTTGAGGAGGAGAGTGGATGTCGGCCCATAAGTACCACTCTTGTTGCCCTCCGCCAGTGTTACACAAGTCACTGGTTGATATATTCACTGATTTTCCACCAATGCTGACAGATGCGTACTCACATCATGTTTGTTGTTCGTGCGTGTCCGTCAACGTTCGTGTGGCTCTAGCTCCCTTCACGAGCACGTCAATGCAAGTTGCTGTAGGTCGAATGATGCGTCTTAAGCATTTCGTGGCGCATTGCCTTGTCGTCTGTCTACCCACATCGACAGGTGGGTCTTTCCATGGTGCGCGCATCGATGGTTGTCGTCATCGGTCACATTCACCTGCCTTTGTCCGCACACATCAATTTTGTATACCTGCATTGTCGCTGTGGTGCGCCCATCGATGTTTATCGTCGTCACTCGCATTCACCTGCCGCCGTCTTCGTCAAGCGCACGCCCATGTCACATTGTCGCTGTCTCTGGCACACTAATGTCTATGCTGTGTCAATTACTTGATTCACCAAGATATACATCATGACCTCCAAACGACCACCATTCCAAGAAAATACATAATACAGTATGCCCAGTAAGTCAGCGACATGACAAGATGCGGACGTGATGCAAGAAATTCAGTGGTCCACCGTGACGATGCTTACTCACCAGACTCTGCAGGAGCACTGGCAGAAGGTTGCTGCTGTGGATGCAAGGATGGGCTGCGCGAGGTACGAGCTGGAGCTGGCATGAGGAGTCGCGGGTCATGATACGGATTCCCATATTGAGGGACACTCCGTCGTCCGACATCAGGGAATAGACCAGGGTTGACAGGAGCTTGATCGTGTGGATGAGAGCCCCCATACACGCCGCGCGGATCCCTGCGGTAAAGATCTTCTGGGTAGAACCCCATCATATCATGGTATCGCATCATACCTTCTCCAGGAAATGGGAAGTATGACGGAGGACCACGATACGAGTACCCGCCTCCGATCTGTTGACGTTGCTCCATCCATTCGCCTGGTGGCTGAGCAGGATTCAATAGGCCCGGGACAGCAGGTGGGACGGAGGGGACGGAGGGGACGAGGGCCCGGGCAAGACAGAGGGGGCAGGTGGGACTTGAAGGGCAAGGGGATTGACTGTCAATTCCTCTGTGCCGCTCGCCACCGGTTGGATAGGTGGCACGGAGACTTCAGTGGTGGCGGCAGCACCATTGCTTATCGGCGGAACCTGAGCAGATCCGGCAGTAGGGTCAGTGTCGTCGGTTGCCACAGTAGCTGGTTGCCGAATTTGCGCAGGAGTCGGAGTGCTTGATCCACGAGCCTCGGGTGTCAAAGTTGGACCCTGAGTGTCCGAGTTGGCGCAGCGTGTGGGGTGAGATTCCGTCAGTGGCTTTGAAGGCTCGCCACGTTGAGGGGATGGAGAGGATGGACGCTCCCCGGGAACGAAGACTGGCAAGGGGGTCCCAAAGACGATGGTAGGTGAAGGACCTGCTTGAGGCACGAGGAATGGGTCCGGATCTTCCGCATCCATGACCTTCAAGTTCTGGCACACTAAAAGTTACATCAGCTGAATGTTGCAAGAACAAAACTAAGGCTTTACCTTTAGCAATGAGCATATCTGGAAGTTCATCACCGCTGTCCGACGAGTCCGACTCCACATACTCGGCGCTCTTGAATACACGGGGCTTGCGAGCGCGAGAATTACCAGGATCGATAGCTCGTCCTTTCCCCTTATCGAGAATGACAGGGTCAATAGGACCGAGCGCGGGCTTCTTTGACGGGCGAGTTGTATCTAGGTCGCTGGCCTTCCGTTTGCGTGAAGGCCTGGGTTCCTGGTAACCGGCAATCACCGGCACCGATTCATCACAAGATTCGTCGATCTCGATGTACCTCACATTCTTCGTAGGAACCGACTTCTTTACTGCCTTTACAACCACTAAGTTGTCGTTGTTGCTGACCTGGCTGGCGTGAGGCCGAGGATTAGAGTCGTCGCTGCTACTAATAAGGATCGGATCATCCGCTGTGGCACGTGCCCGTTGAACAGGGCGGCATTTGATCCTTGTTGCCGCATTTCCAGCAGGGAGGCACTCGGGTCCGTCGAAGTCAATCGATCCGTCGGCATACATTTGTTGCGCCCTCATAAGGCCACTGTCCGAGGGAGGGGCTGATCCGATTATCACTGGCGTTGCAGAAGAGACAAGAGCCCCTGCGATTAAAATGGTAGTTTAGTGTTGACTTTGTTCAAGGTATCAGGTGACTCACTGCGCTTGTCCTTTCCATCATACCTAGTTATACTTATTTCCGCGTTCTCAAGTGCGCTGCGCAACGATCGTTGTTCTCCCTTTTTCAGGATCGTGATCCCCTTTGTCCTCACTGGGTTGCTGCGTGGCTCGGGGCGTGACTCCCCAGGCATCAAGACCGAGCTCGGCCAACCCCGCATTACCAAACCCTGGTCTGCAAGTATAGTTGCCAGGGTGGACCATGGGAAGTTACTAGGCTTGAACCTCGAGACGTCACCGCCTGCGCCCTCTACAATATTTGTAAGGATAAAGGGATAGGATGTTTGACGTGGTGCGACTTACTTATGAGAGATGTGATGGTAGCCTTGAGGTATGATATAAGGCTGCTGTCGGGCACGGGCCTTTCGGTCGCGGCGCGCGCGTTCTCTGTTGTATCCGAAGGCGCAACAGACGAAGCTTGCAGCACAAGGCATGCATCCTGATTGCCAGAAAGGGGTGGGCTATTAGCGGGTACACTTGGCAGTGATTGGAGCAGTTTGTCCTCTTCGTCAAAGGTGTCACGGACGATGTCCAAAGAAGTTTGGTTGCTTTCATTAATAATAAGTAACGAGAAGTAAAAGAGGAGGAAATATGCACTAGACATGTGCTTTAAGATGTCCTATGATGGTATCTTCATTAGCACGACATCGGACATCAAAAAACTACATGAGATTCAGCAATACGAACCAAAGTCACCGAGTAAGACAGACAGACCTTCTTGGCGCCAGCAGTCGTGTGGACAAAGCCTAGAGCGCCATCCTCATTAACCGTTTTGCCACACATGACAAGAGCGGCCTCGAAACCGTGCTTCACAGCGGCTGTCTCAAGCTGGGAAATGCATTAATGACGTGCGAGACTCAGGCAGATTACACTTACAAGGCTAACTGCTCTCTTGCAGGCGCGATTGAATAGCTGTGCACGCTGTGCCAGCGTTTGTGGTGAAACGTCGGTGGCCTCAAGAGCATCGTGAACCTCTAGTATTTCTTGCCAAGAGTCGGCATTTTCCTCCTTGAATTTTGCGTAAAGCTGGCGACGGAGTGACGGAGTAACTAACATTCAATGGGTCAGTTGACTTCATGAACCGAAAATGACTTGAACATACTCTGAATGTCAGTAGGGAGACCTAACCTGCGGCGTTCCTGGTCGTCGTGTTTTGCAAGATATTTTGCGTATGAGTTCCAATGATTCGTACCATTGATGACGCGGCTGTGGGACTTACACCATCCATCCAGGACCTGCTGCGCAGTGAGGGACGTCTGAGAAGCAATGTCTAAGAGAATAGCCTCCAGCCGTTCACACCCATCACTGAGAATTGCGTTGATGCGTGCACACCGACGGCCAGAAGTAGGAGTCGACGGTTCGCTTCCCTCAGAGTTAGCAGAGCCAACGAAAGGAGTTGGCGGTGTAATTTGCATGACCGGGAGACATGGCTGAGTCGATGGGGGAGGGTCTGGAGCATCACGATCATCTTCGCCTGAGCCATGGTCGGTACTGCTCGCAGAAGCTGCAGGCAATGGCGCAGCAGACTTGGCAAGTAAGACGGGGTCGATATTGGCATCAGGGGCGTCAGGATCGCTTTGAGAGGCGGGATGATCAGTGACTGGAGCTGGAGACACAGCGTTGGTAGGAAGGATGGGGATAGAAAGCACAGGTCCAGTTTCCGCGATGACTGGAGGAGGGACTGCACCATGAGATTGGACGGGAGAGGTAGGCGTGACAAGGGATGGAAGGCAAGGCAAGTGAGATGTGTCGGGAGGTGCATGGACAGGAGGGGGGGAGTCTTGTTCGAACAGACGAGCTCTACGTGACTGTGCCTGATGGATGACACCAGTATCGCGATTCGTAGCCTTGATGCGCGTCCGTAACCTAGTTGGAGTTTCCGCTGGCGGTGGTGAGCACCGGCGACGGCCTCCGCCAACTTGCGTGCCAGGGGACTCCTCCGTAGCCTCCGGGACAGCTTGAACAGAAAGCTGCGTCTGGAGAGCGAGAGGTGGTGGAACGGGGGTTCTAGACCGTCTAGTCTGACGCGCCATCCTATAATGGTACTCATGAGCAGGAGGAAAGAAAAGTGGCATGAACCTTACAAGTATGAGACGTCGCAATTCCGATGGCGCGATGTCGAGTACTTGAGGACTACGGACGCAGGATGACTGACAGTGCCTTCCATTCGCTTTTTATACTCTGAAACCTCGAGCAAAGTCCACGCGTGATCATCGACATCCGAGGTCTAGTTTGTGAGACGAAGACACGATAGTCTGAAGAGGAATTCAGTGCACGAAAGAAGTGACAAGGTCCTCACGAACCGACAATTGTAATCTCCACGGACAACAGGAGAACTACTGCTGGCATCCAGTCCCAAGTCTAAGTCGTCCAAGTCGAAGATGTTTGCGCAGATCGCATTGCCTCAGATCCCCTTGCTCTTTGTCGGGTGGCCAACCGCTCTTCCTAGATCTCCGTGACTTGCGTTGCACATTTGAGGAAGCGATTTTGCATCGATTCGAGCGGCGT
Organism: Tylopilus aff. beelii; assembly: GCA_038094295.1. Classification (NCBI taxonomy): domain Eukaryota; kingdom Fungi; phylum Basidiomycota; class Agaricomycetes; order Boletales; family Boletaceae; genus Tylopilus; species Tylopilus aff. beelii. The sequence goes on along the minus strand of JBBPTU010000614.1, from coordinate 15,114 downwards.
TGCCTCATGTTCAAGTTGTGGCGTACTGGTCGGTAACAACAGGCGACGGCTCGTCAATGACGCCACTGGTGATAAGCTGTGCAGACCCGGCTGGAGGCTCGGCGAGGAACGAGCGTGCTCTTCGTGAGGCACACGTCGAGTCAGGTAGTTGTGGGTGTCCCGACTGAAACGAACGTCACTTTCCGTCTTGTTTGTGCACAGTATCAAATCAAGAATGCAGCTATCGTTTGAAGCGATTTACTACTAGTACATACAGTGAGACCAAGATGCGGTTACAAGTGGTTACAGAGTCGATTACACCCAGCGCGCCTCTCCCAGTGTGATCATTTCCTTCAACAGGGTGATCCCATCGTCGACGGAAGAAACTTTCATGAAAACGGCGCGATGAACACCAGTAACATACGAAGAAGCATGTGACCTGTCAAAATGTTAACATATTTCTTTACTACGAATGGCATCGCTAGCTATACTGACCAGTTTGTATAGATACCAACCCTACGACCACGCGTAACGAGATAAAGTCTGCCTGTGGTGTTCGGGGACGGGAGATCGTAGATAAAATTGTTATAAATCCCCTGGAAGCGTCCATCCATGCTGATTCCGCCAGGGAGGAAGAGATGATGCGGTCCTGTTGGGTCTGTCAATGCGTTTTCAACGGTACCTGCGGACACAACTTGAGGGGGGCTCGCTGACGTGACCGTGTGGGTTGGGACCACCACAGGGCTGGCTGGAGCAACGGTCGGAATTGGAACTACCGCAGGTGGCTGACTCGACCTGATGGGGCTCCCTGGGACGACCGCAGGAGCGGGAACTTTCGTGGCACCGGCTGACACAACGTGAGGGAGGCTGGCTAGGGTGACCGCATGGGTTGAAACTACCACAGGTGGACGACTCGACCTGAGGGGGCTCCCTGGGGCGACCGCAGCCTGAGGAATGGGAACTTTTGCAGGTGGCCGACGCAGCCTAAGGAGGCTTCCTGTGGTGACCGCGGAAATGGGAGCCATAGTCGTAGGGACAGGAGGCGTATTGGTGACTGAGGGGACGGGGCCCACATCCATGGTGGTGAGTACGGGAGTGGCTGCGGGAGTCGGCGCGGGAGTTGGCGCGGGGGTTGCTGCTGGTGGCTCTGCGTGGATCAAGAAACTGCCAACCTTGGGAACGGAGTAGGTGGAAGGTTGCGCGTCAAGTATGGTCATACGAGCGGTGGCGTCGGGCCTTCTTTCCGTAAGTACCTCATCTAGTTCGTCGTCCGAGAGCAAGGAACTGGCGTCGGTGGTGAGGAACAGGGAGTCGTCTGTGAGAAATATTATTATGTGGGTCGTAGAACTCAAGTAGGTAAACCTACCGTCATTACCACCGAAATTGTCATTGCGCTGCAGGCTCTCAGCGAGTTGGGTAGCAGTCTCGGCACACAACACCAAGCGGTCGCGCAACTCAATGACAAGTTCTATAACAAAGTGTGCATAAACATGACAGACGTAACAAATCTGTGTCGTACTTACCAAGTTCAGCCTTCATGACAAGAGCAAAATTTTGGAGAGAAGGGATTGCGGTGCAGCAGTATTGAAGCAGAGCCACGGATATATAGGCATATAGCGTGTTGTAGCCTGTTTGACACCGAAGACAACTCGGAGGTGTCCGTGCTCCATACACGGTGCAGGGAATCCGAAATGGAAGATATCTGAATAAGTGGTCAGCGAGCGATTCAAGCGTCTTGAGCAAACCATGTGGAATAGTAGCACCAAGTTCGCACTTAGAATTCGGGTGCAACTCGGTCTAACATGAGACCCAGAGTCTGAAAGCTTGTCATCCCTAGGGTACTGCATGGATGAGATGAATTCGGACTGCGTGCAGCTTAGCATCACGACGATGGATGATCTTCCGAAAAAGGCTAATGGCTCTGTGGCATCGTCAGCCAAAGACCAAACAACCCAGGACAATCTCAATTAAGCTGAATTGGTCAGATTTGTAGAGTAGCCTAGTAGTAATCCACCTAGCCGACGAGAGTCAACCGTACACACCTATGTAGATAATGCCAGAACAGTGAGATATTTCTCTCAGTTAAGCTAGTTGCATCAAAGCCATGAAATGTTGCAGCAACCATTGCAAGTACCCAGATACCGCAGTCATAATCATTAGTCTGTGATGGAGTAGTCTGATTGCTCAGAACTTAAGTGGGTGCCAGTGACGAATGACAATGTAACCTACCATAACCGGATATGCAGTCCAAGGTTTGGCATCGACACAGACTCCGTGAGCCTGCAGAGTCAAGCTTGCAGTAGCAAGCAAGCGTGATATGAATCTTGTGACTTCCTTAGTGGGTGATCAGCAGGAGGCAGGACACTCCGAGGACAACGCACCTTGACACCACTGTGCCATGGTTCCTCATTGGCGAAACTATCGAAGAGCTGAAGCTCACACTGAGTGAGGTCAGCGATGCACAGAACCCAGTGGTTTGGGCGGTAAATGGAAAGGACCCAAATATTCTTGATTCAGAATTCATTGTGTTTGATGGTGTTGAATAATTCGTGATCCGTCTTGTGGCGTGCACAAGGAAGATCGAATGTCGAAAAGATGGCAAAACATTGCACTCTAGAAGGATCAATCGTAGATAAGAGAAGCGATATACCACCGTTTATACAGACATCGTTTACACGGGCCGTCAGGGATGCCAACATTGCTATATCCTGAGGGTCAAATATGTGGTAGCGGACCCCACGCATGTTGTGAAGCAATGTCCCTGACACGTTTGGCAGGATTGGTGTTGGATCAACAGCAAAATGCTTTGATGACTTGTCAGTGGATACTCGTCGTGATGCAGCAAGGGAAATACCGGAGGCACACTCCAAGTGACCTTTACAACAGTAGTGCATTGGTCCCTCAGTCCTAACTCGTCACCCTCATCCTCAGCGTCGGCCGGCGTTTCTTCTACAAGGTAGTTGATGGTGATTAAATCTTCAGCTTGGGGAGTTATCTCTGTATCAATATCGGCACAGTGACCTGTTTCGGTGCCACATTCCAGTAACTTGGTGATCTTTGGAGCAACCCAAGATGGCAACATTGTGGTGGCGCCACAAGTTAATTTGATAGCCAATGCCACGGCCTCCATGGCATGTACATCGAAACGGGACTTTGGGACCAGTGGACTCAACCAGCGGAGTGGTAATGTCAACAGCTGTTCATGGCGGTATTGGAGAGGAAGGTAAAACAGCTGGTCTGAAATGCTATGAATGAACGTTTTCAGAGATCTGTTGGTACGTACTTTCAGGTATATGGAGCACCAGCTCCACGGCTGCGAGCTCGTTACTGTACCACTGACAAAGGTTTTCGGCCTCTATCCCTAATCTCCACCGTTCTTCCAGACAGCGATCTTGTTTGAGCATCGCCTGGATGCCAGAGTGGACAGCTGGATCTTCCATCCATTGTGGGATCTGCCCAATTGATGGTGAGATCCAGACATCTTCCATTAATTCAGACTCATGACCACAGAGTTCGTTGAGTTTTGTTGGGAGTCAGTTCAGGAGTGGGATTAACCACATGGGATCATGGAGATCTGCAAGCTGAGTGCAGTAGTTATTATACTTTCAGATAGCGGCCATCAAAGCAGGTTGTCGCTTAGAGATAGCTTTACATGTTCTTTGATGGAGCTTGGTCCCTGCAGCAGATTGAGAGATACTGAATGCTATAGTATAGGGGTCGAGTGACTTACCGAGCGCCTTTTGAGCTCCTCCGACTGCTTGGTCCAACTTGTCCCATTCAAAGAAACTCACAATGGCTTGCTTGCGGATATTGATTTTGAGGTCTCGAGCCAATAGAAGTGTTCGGACAAACTCCAGGTCAATATCTTTCAGTTCAGGGAACTTCTCACTGATATTGAGGGACGCATAAAGTGCATCAACCTTGTGCATCAACTGTTCATGAGTACGCTCTAGGCTCGAAATAGCTTCCTTTGTGTGATCGGAGATGTCCTGCTTCTCAATGATACCTTTCGCAGATTGGATGGCTCGCTCAGTGGCATCAAGGTCGGCCTGGAGACTAAGAACAGTATCAAGCTCTTTTTTCAGCCATGCAGGAGCATCTGATTCCGGGTGTCAGTTGCGGAGTTAGAAGCAGGATTAGCGGAGTTACTAACAGGCTCAGATAGAAAGCTGAGACTCCTTTTGAGAAGTCCATTGGCATTGTAGTTCCTCTAAAGGGATGCCACATGCTTCGAGGTTGTCGCTGGCAACCCCGCCTTGTTCGCGAACACCCCGCTGGAGGCAGCGCTTGATTCAATCACCAAGATCTAGGCGCATTTCGGCACCTACTGCCACAGCTTGGCGGTCAATAAGCCATATGCGACATTGTCGCTTTGAATTACTGAGTTCAGGAACGAATATGGTAAGGCAAGTGATCTTACCAAGGAAGAACGCTCGATTCCAATCAACCTTATCATCCGTGACCAAAGACGTTCGGTCCCTTCACCATCCAATAGGCCAAGACCAATGGAAAGGCGGGGGTTATACACAGGTTGACACGCCCATTCGTGGCCATAGGCGTGCATCGCTGTCGTAGCAAAACACAGTCGAGAAATGATATCGGCTGAAAGAATGTCATACTAAACAAATACCATATGTCAGATTACCAGAGTACGGCTTGCGAGAATAAAATATGTACCAATGTTAACATCCAATCTAAGGTACATCCAACGTTGTAAAGTGTGACGACAGTGGCATTGAGCAGCAACAACAAAAATAGATGATCGATTAGCGCCAATGAGTACTTCTGCTGTTCATCGGGTGAATCGATATTTGCAAAGAATAATGGGATGTCATGGCAACATATTAGTGCCATGATACCAGTATTGTTGAAGCTTTCCATATTGGTCTTCTGCTTCTTCCCGTTGGCGGCCTCATAGGATGATTCACAGGCATCCAGTGCTTCGTCAGGCACAGAGAGTTTGCGGGACTTGGGTGGTTTCTTCTGTTGCAGTTCAATATGAGCTCCCATTGCATCGACTTGATGTTTTGGAAGAAAATACGTGGGATTGTAGAAGGGTGGACAGTCACCAGCAGAGTGGCGATGTCGGTGATGGAAGTTCCTGTCCGTGGCGACATGAATGTCACCACCTTCAACTAGGGGTTTACTGAGCTGAGTCCCGCCAAAACAGGCTGGACAGTGTTGAACAAGTAGCTGAGTGCAAGTTCTGCACTGAGGGATTGATGTAGGTGGAGTCGGCATCGAGGGACGCCGGTCAGACTTTACCAGTGATATGGAACGTCCTGGTGTGGTGGGTTCCGTAGTCTGCAGGATCGGCAGGCACTTCTGGGGAATCTTCACATTCCAAATCTGATCACAAGATCTTTGAACGACCGCTTCTATATTCCGCTCAACTTCTACTTGTAGTATATTGTACCATTGCACGGCAAACCCAAGACCACGCCGAAAAGGCTCCTGAATTGCATCACCCTGTAAAGTTTTCAAAAGAAAAGGAACATAGACGATGTAGAACTACTTACATCCTTGTTAGCCATCCAATACCCACGCCAAACGTAGAAGGTGTGTAATGTGGAAGCTAATGCGTTGATTGCATCACACGATCGCTCGAATAACGCACAGTAGAATGCAAGTAGTTCGATTGAGACAGCCATATGAGGTTGAGACAGTGCGGTGGGGAAAAAACCGTGATAGACGAGGACTTGAGCTGTCATAGAACAATCACAATGTACAACTGGTATGGAGACGAAGTCTGTGACTTGTCAGATTGCATCATACAGTAACTTCACACTTATGACCAAACAAAAGGCATAGAATATCTGACGACCTTAGTGTGCAATTGCTTTTCTTACAGAGTGAGAGAGACTGCAATTCGGGTGCTAGGAGCAGCAGAATGGGGTGGCCAAGCATTCGAGACATGTACTCTAAGTATGGAGTAATGACTGTCGAGATGAGCAATTTCCAGCTCACACACAAGCACTCGGCCTGTTGATCAGGGAGAATGTGATGTTTGATTCTGGGGATTAGATGCTTGTCATCGACACTGGGTGATTCCGCATGTTCCATTTCATGATCACTGGGGACATAATCTTGATCAGTCAGATTTGTTATCTGGTCCTTAAAAAATGTGTCGTCAGTATTCTCTATCTGTTCTGGGTTGGGAAAGGACAGAGGTGGAGCCTTCCGTTGAAGCTGGTCCAGTCTGGCAGCAAGATGACAGCGTTTGGCAGCCTGACCAGCGATATGAACAATGGTTTGCATCTTTGTTTTATCTCTAGGATGTTGTGGACTCTGGAAATGGTGGCCAAGTCCCTTGGTTGCCCACTGAACGGCTCGAGTAGTGCTGAGTTTAGGAGGCATGTCAGTGATGACAGAAAATGGGCAGGAAATGCAAAAAAAAGAACATTACATATCTCGCAGTCTGTGTAATAAAGATACTCGGACAAACACCAAAAGAGGCATCGTTGAGAGAGGTCGTAGGGGAGAGAGCAGGATGTACAAAAGAGGCAGCGATGAGCCACACATGAGGCACTGACAAGGCCAGGGAGGAGCTGAAAGCCCAGCAGATGCCCAGTTGAAGCCCAGTTGAGGCCCAGTCAAGGGCCCAGGGGAGGGGGCAGGACGTACCAAGAAGCAGGGGATGAGCCACATCAGCAAACCTACAATTTTTCTGGCTGGCTGATCCAACTGACAGCATTTCAAACAGACCATCAACAAGCCACTTTGCCAGTATACTTATCCTAGTAGTGTATTAGCTAGTTAGTCCATCAATACAGTAGTCAGTTAATTGCCTAGTAATTAAGTCAAGCAGCATTACATTTGGATAGCCTTTAAGGTCAGTAGTATATGAGTTCATCAGTTCAGTCAGTTGGTCAGTTGGTCAGTTGGTCAGTTCATCAGTTGGTCAGTTCAATCAGTCAGTCAATTCATCAGTTGGTCAATTCAGTCAGTCAGTCAGTTGGTCAGTTGGTCATCTGGTTAGCTCAGTCAATTCATCAGCTAGTCAGTTGGTCAGCTCAGTCAGTTCATCAGCTTGTCAGTCAGTCAGTTCATCAGTTGGTCAGTTGGTCAGCTCAGTCAGTCAGTCAGTTCATCAGCTGGTCAGTTCAGTCAGTTCATCAGTTCATCAGTTGGTCAGTTCAGTCAGTCAGTCAGTTGGTCAGTTCAGTCAGTCAGTCAGTTCATCAGTTCAGTCAGTCCGTCAGTTCATCAGCTCAGTCAGGCAATCAGTCCATCAGCTGGTCAGTTCAATCAATCACTTAGTTCTTTCCAATTAAATAACACCTATGCTGCTTTCATACAATGGTTTATGCAAAGTCAAACAATATATTGAATAAATGTTTACAATACATAAACACAAACACAAACAAATAACCCCTAAAAAGCGCATGAACAACTGTAAAACAACATGAAGGTGATGGACTTACCATTGGACAAGTGTAAGATGACAAGGGAGGAGAGTAAAGTAGAAGTATAAAAGTGTAGCATAAGTGTAGCAAAAAAGCGTACACAAAGTGTAGTGAAGGAAGAGGTGGATGGTAAAAGAAGAGGAAAGAGAAGCTGTGGGAAAGAAATTGAGAGATGGATGGTTTATATAATCCTGGGTGGCAAATAAGCGCAAACAACAAATGAACTAAGTCTCTGGTCGCCCACTTGTCACGAAGCTATTTCCAAGTTAAAGAACACCTTCCTGACTAAGCCAGTACTTCATTATCCAGATACAGCCGCGCTGTTCACCATCATGACTGATGCTTCCCTGCTCGCTGTGGGGGCTGTCCTTATGCAGAAAGATGCTGCTGGCGACCTCCACCCCTGCGCGTATTTCTCTAAGACCTTTGGTTCCGCGGAATGGAACTATGACATTTATGATCACGAGATGCTAGTGGTCATTCTAGCCCTCGATGAGTGGAAACATTATCTGACCAGAACCATGCATCCCGTCACAGTACTTACAGACCACTGTAATCTCACCTACTTCAAACACCCCAATAACCTATCCTGTCGGCAGGCTCGGTGGCAGATGTTCCTCCAGGATTTCGACCTGATCTGGACAGCCCTCCCTGGTACCGCGATGGGCCCCGCAGATGCCCTTTCTCGCAAGGACGATGTTGACACGACAGATGATAACACAAACGTCGTCTTCCTTCCCTCCACTGCCTTCATCCATAAGCTGGACTTGGCTCTTGCGAACAAGATCTCCCGCTCCACTGTGGACGATCCTCTCGTCCTGGATGCCCTGTGCACCATGTCCTCCTCTACCTCCCCTTTTCCCTGCACCACCCCATCTGACTGGACGTTCATTGATGGCGCCCTCTACTTTAAAGGCCGCTTGTATGTCCCGGAGCCAGCACACCACGAACTGTTACACCAGCTCCATCTCTCCCCGGCAGGGGGCCATGAAGGGCGGTTCCACACCCTTGCTCAAGCCTCCCGCAACTATTGGTGGCCGGGCCTTACCTCCCACATCTGCCATTTCATCCAGGGCTGCTACGTATGCCAGGCAAATAAGGTTAATATGCATCCCACCGTCCCGGGCCTCTCCCCTATCTCCACTTCCGCGACCCGTCCGTTTCAACAAATTTCCATGGATCTTATCACCGACCTCCCCCACTCCGGCACCTTTGATTCTGTCATGGTCGTGGTCGACCATGGCCTTACGAAGGGGGTCATTTTCATTCCCTGCACCAAAACTGCGACCGCCATGGACATTGCAGCCCTCTTTTTCCAACATGTCTTCCCTCACTATGGCCTCCATGACAAATGTATCTCTGACCGGGGGGTCCACTTCGCGTCTGTGTTCACCAAGGAACTAGCCCGGCTGCTCAACTACGATATAGCCCTCTCTACCACTTACCACCCACAAACCAATGGAGAGACGGAACGAGTAAACCAAGAGTTAGAAACCTACCTATGCATCTTTTGTGGCAAAACCCCTGAGAAATGGAGTGAATGTTATGATACATGTCCTGTTGTTCTAACCTCCGTTGTTTGTCTGACAAAGAGCAGTAGATATAGAGGATTACGAGTAAGGCTTGGTAGAGGAAGTCCAGGTTGGTGACAGTCTTGCTTGAAGAACCTATCTTCACTGCGGAGGGAGATGAGAATGCAGGTGAATTGCATAGATCAAACTAAGGTACATGGTGCTAATCTAGGGTATTTATATGTAACTGGGATAGGGGAAGACGCCATCATAACTAGAGATATGACAGTGGGAGAATAGTGGCATCCATGAGAAAGTACTTAGGCAAGCGTGTGATGAGTGTCCCATGCTGATGGGAAAACATAAGATCTGGTGGGAGCGAATCTAAACAGAGTCCGTATGGCAGTGTACAGGATGGATTAGACAAGAAAGGAAATGGTGGTGCGGACCTTGTGCCCGAAGGTGATGAAGCAGTGCAAAACAATCCAGATACCAATGGAGTCAGTCGATAGACTGCTCTGTAGCGAACACACCGTCTACATCTTCCCAAGGGAAGCTGTCTCCCGGAAGGACCGTTTCATCACAGAACAAAACATACCCTTCGTAGGTCCCCTCCTTGATGGCTTGCTTGATGGCCTCGTTAAGTTCCTTCGCGTGGATCAACAAGTCATCCCAAACCGTAACATTACCCCCCGCACAAGGCTGAGTCACTGGCTCAGTTTCTATCCAGGCCGTTGACGTCTCCTTCGTTCCAGATGACGTCAGTATCATCCCATTCGAGTTTGTCCTCACTGACCAGGTCGGGGCAGTAGTGGAAAGGATGACCGCATTTTCCACAGTAATTGCAAGGTTGAGGGTTATCTGGGCACTGATAGTGGGAGTGCCCAGGTGCAACCCACTTACATCTGGGACAGGTGTAATGGGGGCAGTTGGGATGGAAATGGAAGGGGGAGTCACAAGAGTAACATTTGTTGACGGCAAAGGGGGTGATGGCGACAGCATGGGAAGGGGGAATGGTGGCTGTGGGGATTGTGGGCTTTGGCGTCTCAGCAGCTGACACCTTGATCCCTGAGATGGCTGCAGCCAGGGCTGCTCGGATGACTCTGCAGGGAAGAGGGTTACCATGATAGGCCCCTCCCAGGTGGGTGTTGGCAGGATCCCACCCGGCATCTGCGGTTGTGGAGGCGGTGTCTCCTCCCTCATCATCAGAACTGTCAAGGGAAGGAATTGTGGTGGAGTCAGAGGTGGAGGGAGAAGGGGGGACTGCCACTGTATTGGTCTGGGGGCTGGGAGAAGGTTTAGGGAGGACGAAGTTAATTGTTCATACCCCTCATTGCAGGTTGGGGGGGGAGGAGGTGGAGGTAGTGGGAGGAGGGGCAGGAGTCTTGGTTGGCGTTGAGGAGCTAGTGTTACGGTTTGGACTGACATGGCGCACCACCAGGAGGACCTTCATTTCACACTTCAAGAAGCCGTCATCAATGGCTTCTACCAAGGAGTCGTCGCATACATCGACAACGAAGTGCTACCTGGCGGCGACTTTCCCTGGGATGCCATCGAGGACCACTTCGCTACTGAAAGGGAAGTCGTAGAATGACTTCATGGTTGGTTCAACTGTTTCTCCCTTATTCATTCTATGTTCCACATGGGCCCTCGCCGCAATCTATATTCACACTTACTTCATCCTGTACACCACAATACGGACTCTATTTAACATTCCCACTTATGTAAACATGCTCTCCCACAGACGTGAGAAGTAGTCTCACGTCGTCCGCTTGGCCTTCCCATGGACGCTAATCCTCTCCCATAGTCATATCTCTCATTATGACCACGTTCTCCCATCCCTCACTGTTATGTATAAATACCCCTCTGTAGCGCCCTGTACTTTAGTTTGATCTATGCAATCTATCCTGCGTTCTCATCTCATCCACTGTGAAGATAGGATCTTCAAGCGAGACCGTCACAGAACTGGACTTCCTTTACCAAGCTCTACTCGTTATACTCTATGTCTACTGCTCACTACTCGACGAGCAAAGGAGACGAGACTGACAGGATGCATATCGTAACAGCTAGCATCCTGTCCTCCCACAAGTTGTGCATGCCTGCGATGGTGGTGAGCATTTCAAGAGGGGACAGGGTTGGTGGTGGACAAAGGGTTGTCCACTGGTACGTCTGGTTGGCCCCAGCACTTGAAGACCTTGACCAGGTACTGTTGGAGGACGTGGCGGGGGAATTGGAGGAACACATCATGCACCAGGGTACATCGCAGCGAGAGCGGAAGGGTCTCCACCAGGGACATGAAGCCGTGTCCCAGCAGCTTGTCAAAGTGTTGTGGTAGGGTCTTTGATAAAGCAAAGACTGCGGTTGTCGTCTCCTCTGTGGCCAGGTCAGACCAGCATAAGATGTGGGAGGCACAGTGAAGGGTGTGGACGGCAAGGATGAGGTTGTGAAGGGGGCAGGGGGAGTATGCGGTCTGAGATTGATAGTGTTTGAGGTGGTCCAGGTTCTCCAAGACCTGGGCAATGAGCTCATGTTTGGTGGGGAGGGGGAGGAGGTCCAGGAAGAGGGGGAGTTCTGCGGGTACGGGATAGTCATCATGGAAGCAGGTGTCTATCTGCTCTTTGAGGAGGGAGATGGGGGAAGAGGAAGTGGAGAGGCGGTAGTAGACGAGCATCTGAAGTTGATACTTATCGTCAAGTTTCCCTCTCGTTTTATAGGTTGTCAGGTGGTGCTCCTCCTTCCATCATGGGATGGTCCGGATTGGGGACCCACTGCGGTTGCCAGTTTCTATCAATGGTGGCCTGATCAGGAGGTGGTGGCGCTACTGGTGGTGTGGCGGGTGGTGGTGGAGCCACCGGTTCAGGCAGTGGTGGCACTATGGGGGCGACAGGTGTGGGAGGGGCGGTTGGGGTGGTGTCCCAGTCCAGATTTGGGGTGTTTGGGAAGCATGCCGGGAGAAGTGAGAGGGCGAAAGTCCCTCAAGGGATGGTTATTTCTAGTCGGAGGCCGTGTTGACAGTAGCTCCAGTAGTACACAGCCAGGAAGGCGAGGAAGGCGTAGGAAATGGCGATAGCGCAGAGATCAAAAAATGAGAGCATTGCAAAGAAGATAGTGGGGGTGTGGTTTGGGGTTACTTTTGGGTGGGGAAGTCTTTGGGAAAACACCTTTGATACTCTTTTAGGGTCTTTTTGGCATGGGAAAGGTTCTGGGCGGGTTCCCAGGTATTCTCGCTACTGGCATAGCCTTTCCACTTGATCAGGTATTCCCAAGCCCTTCCCTTATGGTGGTGGTGTTTGATGTCATCGATTTCATACTCCATTTCACCCTCCACGTTCTGGGGTGGTGGCTGTGCAAATGTGGGACCGAATTTGGCAGTAGTGGTTGTGGGAGATAGTTTCATAGCATGGAATACGTCATGTATCTTCCAAGTCGGGGGGAGGGATAGTCGGTAGTTTAGTCTGCTGAGGACTTGTGTGATTTCAAAGGGGCTGACTCACTTTGGGGCGAGCTTTCGATGGGCAAACTTGATACAGAGGTCTTTCACTTCAAGCCAGACCTTATCCCCTACCTTCCATCCCTTGAACTGGGTGTTCATTCGTTCCCGCATATCCTGTTGGGCTTTCTGGTGGGCAGCGAGGGCTTCCAGCTGGGTTTGGTTCAGCAGTTGCAGCTGGTCTTCCAAGGCCGGGAGGAATGTGGTTTTGGTTAATGGAGGGTATGCCCTGGCCTCGTACCCCATCATCAGGGAGAAGGGTGAGGCATTGGTGACCGAATGCACAGCTGAGTTGTGGGAGAATTCCACCATCAGGAGGAGTTTGCTCCATTTCTCGGGGGTATTGCCACAAAAGATGTGTAGGTAGGTTTCTAGCTCCTGATTTACTCGCTCTGTTTCGCCATCAGTTTGTGGGTGGTAGGGGGTAGAGAGGGCAGCGTCGTAATCGAGTAGTCGAGCTAACTCCTTTGCGAATGCAGACGCAAAGTGGACTCTGTGGTTGGAGATACACTTGTCATGGAGGCCATAGTGGGGAAAAACGTGCTGAAAAAAGAGGGCCGTGATGTCCACAGTGGTCGCATTCTTGGTACATGGGATGAAAATGACCCCCTTTATAAGACCATGGTTGACCACGACCATGACACAATCAAAGGTGCTGGAATGAGGGAGATCAGTGATGAGGTCGATGGAGATTTGCTGGAAGGGGTGGGTCGCTGAGGTGGGGATTGGGGAAAGGCCCGGGACGGTGGGATGTGTATTAACCTTGTTCGCCTGGCACACATAACAACCCTGCACAAAGTGGCGGACATGGGAGGCGAGGCCCGGCCACTAGTAATCACAAGAGATCCGGGCGAGGGTGCGAAAGCATCCCTCGTGTCCTCTGGCCGCAGAGAGGTGGAGTTGGCGTAACAGTTCCTGGCGTGCTGGCTCTGGGACGTACAAGCGGCCTTTAAAGTAGAGGGCGCCATCGAGGAACGTCCAGTCGGACGGATCAGTGCGGGGGAAGGGGGAGGCTGAGGAGGACATGGCACGGAGGGTGTCCAGTACCAGGGGATCAGTCACAGTGGAGTGGGAGATCTTGTCCACCAGAGCCAGGTCCAATTTGCGAATGACAGTGGTGGGTGGGAGGAAAGCGACATCCACGTTATCGCCCGACATGTCAACGTCATCTAAAGAAAGACATGGGTACCAAGTACCCACCATGGGTCATGGGTATGGGTAACCAGGGGTATGGGTATGGGTTGCTACCAGACTACCCACATACCCACAGTACCCATACCCACAACCCACACCTTACCCATGGCCATCCACAGGAAAATTAATGAGTATGACTTTAGTATACTATACCAATTTATTTGTTCAACATTTGATATTTACCCTTATTCAGCAACTATTGTAAAGTATACCCTTGGGTTGACCCACCATGGGTATGTACCCACAGTACCCATTCAAGTACCCACAGAAATTGGTACCCATGGGTCCGTGGGTATGGGTAACCTGTGGGTATGGGTATGGGTTGGAGTGCTGGTACCCATGGGTTTACCCTTGTCTTTCCCTAACGTCATCCTTGCAAGAAAGCGCGTCCGTGGGGCCCATCGCGGTACCAGGGAGGGCCGTCCAGATCAGGTCGAAGTCTTGGAGGAACATTTGCCATCTAGCTTGACAGCAAGACAGGTTATGGGGGTGTTTGAAGTAGGTGAGGTTGCGGTGATCGGTGAGCACCGTGACGGGGTGAGGGGTCCCAGTCAGGTAATGCTTCCATTCGTGAAGGGCCAGGATGACTGCAAGCATTTCGCAATCATAAATGTCATAGTTTCACTCTGCTGAGCCGAAGGTCTTCGAGAAGTATGCACAGGGATGAAGGTCCCCTGCGGCGTCCTTTTGCATAAGGACAGCCCCTGCAGCGAGCAACAAAGCGTCAGTCATGACGGTGAACAGGGCGGTCGAGTCCAGGTAACGGAGTACCGGTTTGGTTAGGAAGGTGGCCTTCAGTTTAGAGAACACCTCCTGGCAGGCGGGTGACCAGGCCCAGGGGGTTCCCTTTTTTGTCAGGTCATGGAGCAGGTGCGCGAGATCCGAGAAATTGGTGATGAATTTCCGGTAGAAGTTGCAGAAACCGATAAAGGATCGGACTGCTTTGACTGAGGTGGGGGGTTGCCATGTCTCAATTGTGGCCAACTTTGTGGGGTCCATTTTTACTAGCAGAAGTGGGCCAACAAGTGGCAGGTACGAGTCCTTACAAGCACTGATAATTACTGGATTCCTAACTAAATTTAAATACATCATTTTTCTAAATTGCCAACTTGATTAATATGCAAAAGTAAAGATTTTCACTATGATTTGGTGATACCTTCAATAAACTAATAACAGTATACTTCTATAGATAATACTAGCAAGCCCAATGGGCTTGTAAAGGTGATACATTCCTTAGAGAGCCATAATATATATGTCCATGGGGCCAATAATATTCTCCAGCTGGAGTTGGAAATATATAGATGCTTCAGGGCATATACCCAATCCTAATGGTTTGCTATACCTCTCATGTGAGGTCACTGATGATAAATATATTATATATGCCCATTGGGCCAGTAAATTCATTATTATAAATATCCTCCAGCACTTCAGTCACCCTCCAAAAGGGTACCTCTTAGGTATAACAAATATGATACAAGTACTCACCTAAAAGGCCTGTTTTTCATGGGTTTGCCCTTTATATATAGGGTTATCC
>JBBPTU010000613.1:0-20593 GCA_038094295.1 Tylopilus aff. beelii | reverse complement strand
TACCTGCGTCATCGTCGCCTTAACCTTTACCTATTCCCTTCGGATCTTCGCGCAAGCCCTCGCCCTCGTAATCGGCGAAGTAGTAAACCGCTATCGCGTTAACAAAGTCCTTGTTTAACTTGATTGTGTGGTCAAACCTTCTGGATGGGGGAAGTTCTCCTTCCAGTGGCTCCTCAAAGACCCTTTGGTATGCTTCATACTTGGGCGGTAAGGTTACTTTCTTCTTTTCCACCACTGCCGCCAGAGTTGTTGACATTGTGGTTTTTTACACTGGATAAACCTTTGCTGCCTCATAGTCCAGTTTCTTCTTCCATAGTTTGGCAATTTTTGTGTCTGGGTCCATCCCTAGATATCAAATGAGATAGCATTGGGTGACTACTTTTGGGAAATCATGTTGTAGTTTGGGCAAGACATCAGGGAGTTCTACCTTTCCAGTGCTCCAGTTGATTAGGGGGTTTCCTTCTTGTAACCACGGGAGTCCCAGGATTAAGCTTTACTTCCCATAGTCTATTACCATAAAGATTTGGGGCTGTTCCTTTTCTCCAATTTGTAAGATTAACGTTACTTGATATCATATTAGTCCATTGCTATTCATGGTCCCATCCATGTTGCTTGCCTGCAGTGGGTTCTTTATCTGCTCCTTTTTCCATCTGGCTTTGTTGACTAGATGCCGGTCGATAAAGCATCCAGTTGCTCCACTATCTATTAACACGAGTTTGTTGATGATTTTGCCTGTAGTACCAGCATAGAGGGAAGTGGGGATTCTCATAGACTTAGACTTGGTACTTGTTACAATTACAGGTGCTAACCGGGGAAGCGAAGACATCGATCCTTCCTTCCCTTTCAAAAATCCTCGTGTGCAGAGACCCTATTTACGGCTTCTTCTTCACCACTGTTTCTACCTTCTCCTTCTTCTTCATCGTGCTTTTGATAGCAAATTTGAAGTGTTTTGATTGCCGTTTCCTCAGAGATTCCTTGTTCCTTCATAAATTTCCAAAATGGGGTTTCCTTCTTTACCTCAGTTGTCCTGATCTGATTGCAGATTCCTCCTCCATTTTGCTCCAGGTTCTGGTTTCTGTTTTGTCCTCTGAAGTGGCTACCGGGGTAGTGGGGATGGTTTCTGGTTGAACATCCTGGTTTCTTACAGATAAAGCAGAGACCCTTAGCAAAGCATTCCACTCTCTTGTCAGGGATGAGGCAGATGGCATCTATATCCATCTTGTAGGGATCCCTTTCGTTGTTGTGACATCTGATCAATGGGGCCCATCCTATCCCTCCTCCTTGATCATATTTGTTTTGTTTGGCAAGGTCATAGAATCTTCCTGCCTTATCTAGCCATTCCTTCATATTCTTGGGCAGGGGGTCAACCAAGGCCATCACTTTCGTGGTGTTGATGTCTACTGCCCAGCGGAGGATCCTGAAGATGTTGTTGACATCCTTCATCTTGGCTCATCCTGCCTCCAGCTCAAAGACCATCCTGAACTTGTGGAAGTCTCCCTTGAATTGATGGATATTCATGGCATGCAGGGCGTTTCGTGCTCGTTGTTCCATGGAGGCAGGACAGAAGGTGATGAGGAAGTTTTCTGCGAGGTCCTTAAAGGTAATTTCCTTAACCTTCCCTGCTTTGTCGTACATCTGGTCATACCATCCCTCTGTGAAGGCTTTCCCTTGCCCTTTGCTCATCCTATTGAGGAAGGTTACACATTTCTGCTGTTCTCCATTTGGCGCAGTCAGGCCAAATATCTGTGGGTTGGCATCATAGTATGCCCTCATCTGGTGGTGCCATTGGTTGGCATCTTTGGTTTCTCCTGAGAATCCCTCCAGGAGGGCTGCCTTGTTTTCCTTGGGCTCTGCGTCAGCCATCGCTCTGCTGATTGCTCTCTGCATCCTTTCGTGAATTTGGGTGAGGGTATCGGGAGAGCAGGGTTCTGGCTCTCCTTCAAAAAGGCCAAAGCATTCCTCACCCAGTTCCAAATGTGGGTTCTCAGGCTTGTATGAATGGAGTGGGGGGTCAGTAAGCAGTTCTGTGTTGATGTGGATCTGCAGATCACTCTCCTCCTGGTAGTCCTTGGGTGGGGAGTTGGCAGTCTATTCTTCAGCTTGTTTGTGAATATAAAACTCTGCTGTAGGAACAGAAGTGTCGACTGAGATCTGTGGTTCTGGGGAGCTTCCAGATCATAAGTGAGTCAGGGGTCTTAGTGAACTGTGGATGGATCCAGTTTGAGTCAAGGTGCCAGGTATGTGCCTGCTTCTTTGCACTGAGCAACCTGTCACAGATGACATATGAGAAACCACTAGGTTAGTGTATGTAGAGCAAGGGCACGAGGAGGTAGGGGTTTTAGTTTGTTTGTCAGAGGAGTCATCGGTGGGTGGGCTTTGGAAGAATGTGGTGGGGGTGGGTGGGCTCCGAACCTAAGAGTTGGAGCCAGGGGAAGAGTTTGATCTTTTGTTACAGTACACGTTCTGTCATTCCCATCTCCTTTGTTCATTGAGTAGAGAACAGTGAACATAGAGGATAACTAACAGAGCCTGGTAGGGGAAGTCCAGTTCTGTGATGGTCTCACTGGAAGAACCTATCTTTCCAGTGGATGAGATGAGAATGCAGGTGGATTGCGTAGATCAAACTAAGGTACAAGGTGCTGTCTAGGGGTATTTATATGTAAGTATTGGGGGATGGGGAAATGTAGCCATAATAGAAGATATGACTATGGGAGAGGATCAGCATCCATGGGAAGGCCAAGTCAATGACGTGAGACTACTTCTCACATCCATGGGAATACGTGTTAGGTAAGTGGGAAAGGTTACATAGAGTCCATATGACTGTGTACAGGATGAAGTAAGTGTGAGTGAAGGTTGCAGTGAGGGCCTGCACAAAACATAGAGAAGAGAAGGAAAAGGCAATTGAACCAACCATGGAGTCATTCTAGGATCTCCTCATTCAGAGCAAAATGGTCTTCTATGGTGTCCCAAGGAAAGTCCCCTCCTGTAAGCACTTTGTCGTCGATATAAGCTACAACCCCTTGATAGAATCCATTGATAATGGCTTCTTGAAGTGTGAAGTGAAGGTCCTCCTGATGACATGCCATATCTTCCCAGACCATAACAGGTAAGGTGGATAGTGTCCATGTCCATCTGGTACAGGTCTCATTTGTTGTTGTGGCACCTGATGGATGGAGTCCATCCAGTTCCTCCTCCTTGATCATACTTGTTCTGCTCTGCCAAGTCATAGAACCTTCCTGCTTTATCCAACCATTCCTTCATTTCCTTGGGTGTGGGGTCTACTAAAGCCATTGCCTTGGCTGTGTCAATATCAACCACTCATTGTAGGATCCTGAAGACATTGCTGACATCCTTCATCTTGGCCTGTCCTACCTCTAGTTCAAAGACAGTTCAGAGCTTGTGGAAATCTCCCTTGAACTGGCATATGTTCATGGCATGGAGGGTGTTCCTGGCATGCTGCTCCATTGAAGTGGGTCAGAAGGTGGTGAGGAAGCTTTCTGAGAGCTTCTTGAAGGTGATGTCCTTTCCAGCCCCAGTCTCATCATACATTTGGTTGTACCATCCTTCGGCGAAGGCCCTTCCCTGGCCTTTACTCATCCTGTTGAGAAACATTACACACTTCTGTTTATCTCCTTTTGGGGCCATGTCACCAAAGATCTGGGAATTGGTGTTGAAGTATGCCCTCATCTGGTGGTGCCATCAATTGACGTCTTCAGTCTCCCCAGTAAATCCCTTGGGAAGGGCTGCCTTATTTTCCTTATAGTCTGCATCTGCCATTGCTCTGTCAATTGTTCTCTGCATTCTTTTGTGAATTTGGGCAAGGGTATCAGGAGAGATGGGCTCCAGTTCTCCTTTAAAAAGGCCAAAATGTTCCTAACCTGATTCCAAATGCAGGTTCTCAGGTTTGTACAAGCAGGGTGGGGGGGTCATTAAGAGGCTCTGTATTGACATGGATCTGGGGGTTGCTTTCCTCCTGATACTCTTTGGGTGAGGGATTGGCAGTCTGCTCTTCAGCTTGTTCATGAATATAAAACTCTGCTGTAGGAACAGAAGTGTTGATGGTGATTTGAGGTTCAGGGGAACTTCCAGAGCATAAACGAGTTGGGGGTCTTAGTGAGCTGTGGATGGATCCAGTTTGAGTCAAGGTGCCAGGTATGTGCCTGCTTCTTTGCACTGAGCGACCTGTCACAGATGACATATGAGGAACTGCCAGGTTGGTGTGTGTAGTGCAAGGGCGTGAGGAGGTAGGGGTGTGGGAGTGGTCATTGGAGGACTTGTCTGAGGTGGGGCTTTGAAAGGACGTGGTGGGTGGGGTAGGTGGGCTCCAAACCTAAGAGTTGGAGCCAGGGGAAGAGTTTGATCTTTTGTTATGATATGCATCCTGTTAGTCTCATCTCCTAAGCTCGTCTAGGATTGAGCAGTATACATAGAGGACTATGAGCAAGGCTTGGTAAAGTGGATCCAGTCTGTCAATGATCTTGCTAGAAGAACCTATCTTGCTAGTGGAAGGAGATGAGAACACAGGTGGATTGCATAGATCAAGCTATAGTACAGGGCACTTTCTAAGGGTATTTATATCTGGATACTGGGAGGTGGGGAAATGTAACCATAATGAGAGATACGGTTATGGGAGAGGATTAGCATCCATGAAAAGGCCAAGCAAATTATGTGAGAGTATGTCCCACATCTGTGAGAGAACCAATTAAGTAAGTGAGAAGGTTTAAATAGAGTCCATATGGTGGTGTACAGGATGAAGTAAGCAGGATTAGAGATTGTGGTGTGGGCCTGCATGAAACATGCAAGAGAAAAGAGAAAAACAATTAAATCAGCCATGGAGTCACCTTAGTATGTCCTTGTCCTGCTTGAACATCTCCTTGATGGTCTGCCAAGGAAAGTCACCTCCAGGAACAATCTCATCATCAACATAGGAGACCATTCCTCAAAGGAAACTGTTTAGGATGGCCTCACATAGGGCATAATGCAGGTCTTCTTGATGGCACGTCATGTTGCTCCAGACCGTAACAGCAAGCATAATAGATCTACCAGAAGCAAATCTAATTTGAGATTATATCCTTGAAGTATGGCCAGAACTTTGGATTGAATTGTATCTTGTGCAAGAGTTTATCAAAACCAGGTGGTTTGAGAAATATTGAATAGATTGGTTGCAAAGTGAAGATGTCAACCATCTTGCAGAAATAGCTAAAACACCAATCAGTGTCCAGTTAGAGACACATCAATGGACTTTGTAGCATGAAATTGTCTCATTTGATTGTTGGAATTGTTCACCTACATGCCTTGCAGGCAAACCAGTAACACAAGTGTAGAGAAAGACTGCCCATTACTCCTTCAAGAAAACAGATTGTGAATTGGTGTGACCATGATCTCTGAGTGTTGTGATCAGCTCCTTGAACAACTCAGCACTTAATCCAAGCTTATTTTGGATATGATCTGGATGGCCAGTTAGCAGCTTGTGGACCCAACCTTCACTGGTGAGAATGGACATATGATAAGGTTCTGGATCCTTGTAAAGTTCATGAGCTGAAGCTACAATGTCCATGATAGGGCAGATGATGATGTTGAGGAGGAGAACCATGTATTGAATGAGCCATTGTTGCTGTTCTGGTTGTAGGGCAATTATAGTAGATATAAAAAGTCTGTTTCATCAGTATTCTGCACCAGCTATAGGTGGAGTTTAGTGGAGTGCCAAAGAATTTCACCTCATATTATTGTCAAGACTGGCTAGAGCTTAGCCAATCCTACATAGTAGCTACAACCCATCCTAAGTAGGACCTTATTAGAGTTATCCTCAGCTAATATCTTATAATAATCCTCAAAGGAAAATAGCTTTAATATTAATGATATTATGCTTATATTTTTAAATGTATTCCATGCTTCTATATTGAGGAGCTGATTAAATTATTTATATGATCAGGTATGTTGAATATAATGATCATGTCCTTATCATAGATCTATTGCTCTAATCACTTTTCAACTTTACCCATTTTATTTCCTGTATTATTTTACCTATTACCTGCTTTTATATTTATTCTAGATCATTGTGATGTCTCTATATATACAGAACAGTTGCTTATACTTAGGAAGTTCACATTATGGTATATCTTTTCACTGTTATTGCTACTAAGACATGCTTACTTCCCTTTAGCCCACATCTTCAATAGCTTCTAAAAGTATCATAAGTTATTTGATCAAATAGCCAGTTTGCTCTATTTTATTTTTGCCATTTATCATTACTCTTGATAGTCTAGAATATTTTTTTCAGTACTGATATTTTTATTATAATTCTATTTTTCAAATTTGAGTTTACAGGTATCTTATTAAACTCTAGTGTAGTTTCCCCCACATCCAATTTTTCATCCTCCAGCAGCCACCAATGTGCCAGAGGCTCATGTTACCCATAGTACCAGGAGAAAATAATTCCTTTTCATATCACATATTATAAAGACAGCCACTTTATCTATCTAGCTAAATAGGGTAGTAGCCCCTAACTATCTGAGAAGTAGAGGAAGTCATTTATCCAGCAGTGACAAATAAAACTATAGAAATAATGTCCCATTATTGCTATCATTTTGACAACAATGATGGAGATCAACCATTTTTCAAGGGAGATGATTCTTTAAGAGGAAGAGGTCCTCTAGAAGGTGATGGTCCTTTATGTGAAAGAGGTCCAGGAGGAGGTTCACCAATTAATAATAATCACCTAAGAGGAGATCCTTCAGATGACAATAATAGCAAGGGAAGTAACTGGGGGATCCTTTTTCCACCTATCCCTCCCTGCCTCCTCTTGCACTGCCCCCACAGTGATGCCACCCCATTCCCCATCCCCCACCTCTACTTCCTCCTCCCTCTCCACCACCAAAAGTCATTGTGCTCCCCCATCCCTCCCCTGGCTCCAGTAGATTCTGGACGACCACAGATGTCCCTTCTTTCTCCAGCATGTAGACTCTGGCATGGTCACACAGTTTGTGCCCACCATCCTGAATGACGTTCCACAGGTAATCATGGTACTACCCATCTTTCCATCCACCCTAT
Organism: Tylopilus aff. beelii; assembly: GCA_038094295.1. Lineage (NCBI taxonomy): Eukaryota > Fungi > Basidiomycota > Agaricomycetes > Boletales > Boletaceae > Tylopilus > Tylopilus aff. beelii. The sequence goes on along the minus strand of JBBPTU010000613.1, from coordinate 13,543 downwards.
CCAAATATATTGAATTTGACTCCACATGCTAGGAATCTCCTGGAATGCTCCAGTTCCTAGTGTAGTAGTGTCCTACATAGGGTAAAGTACCCCCAAAAGGGGCAGGAATGGATTTTCTTTTTTTTTAAAAAAAAGGGAAGTAATAGCTTCAGCAGTTAATGCTTCATAAAATGATCAGATTATTGAAATTATTTAAGAGAATTTATCTCAGGAAATATATCATCTATGAATTCCATGCAGGACTGATATGCTCAAAGGATTTATAAGCAAGTGGTCACCCTACAAGCCAGGTCAGGCTAGAAATAAAGATGATGAATCCATTGAAACCTGCAAAATATGAAGGCCAGGACAACTTGAAAAAGTTCAACAAATAGATTAGTCAACTGCTTAAGTATTTCCATGCATTTAAGATAACCAGACACTGTTATCATTTTGCCTGCATCCTTTATACAGAGATGTTCCTGGAGGGAATGGCCTTCTAGTGGTATGATTTGAAGGTAGAATATCCTAATTGAGGGATCTGAAACTTGACTTTTAAAGGACTGATCTGTGAACTATTTAGATGATTTGTCCACAAGGTATCAGTGCAAAACATCACTAATCAATATAATCAAACTAACTTTGATCCAGAGAGTGAAGTCCTAGCTTGCTATAATAATCTCTGCAAGAACATGTGGCAGATGATCTGTGTTATGATAGATTTAGGTAGAGACTACTCTAGCCTTGATATGATTGGTGAAGGGTTCTAGGTATTTGCCAAAATAAAGAGCAGCAGGTCAAGGATTTGAAGTGGAGTGTCTACTCTAAGAGAATGACAACTTGTAGATCAGAAAAGGCTTGTAAGACCTTTGATACAAGCAAGAGTTTGATGGGGGAACTTAGAAGTGAGTAAAGGAGATGAGATTCAAGTAGATCTTAGTTAAAGTATGGTGGTTATCAATGTGGATTTATATACATAAAGCATGAAATGATTGTTAATCAGAGAGAAGGCCATAAAACAATTACAGATACAGAGATAAGCCATAAAGTGAAATATATGAGTCATGGAGGAAGAGAAGTCACTGACAAAGTGAAGAAGTACAAATGAGTCAGTGAGAAGTTGAGACAAGTTCAAGAAAAGGCTTAGAGCCTGTATGGAAGCACAACTTTCACTGTTTGCTCTTGTTTTATTGCTGCGATAAATATGGCATGGTGTTTTGGGTTTTGTGCAGAGACTGAAATTTGATGACCCTTCTTTTCCCCCATATAATGATTCACTCCTTTCCTCATATCCACCTTGAACAGGTAGATCAACATCATTGACTTGTATGCAGCCAAATTAAATCCATTGTCACTCTACTCAATTATATTGTTAATCTCATATCTCAAGATGTACAATCAGTGGCTAAAATGAAGTGGTCTGAAGTAGAGGTTGATGCATTGGTCGCATTCCTCATAGAATCTCAGGCTGAATGTGGAGATGGTGGAAACTTCCAGGCAAAGACATACAGAGTAGCAGCAGAATACATCACACCACTTCTCACTAGCAAGAAGGTGAAAGACTGGAAGAGTGTCAACTTGAGTACAAATGGGGGACTGTAAGTCCACTGCCTTGTCAAGAGAGATATAATGAGCTGATTATAATCACAGTTAAAGGCCACCTATTTAGCAATCTGTCTCTGATGCAACCAGTCAGGGGTTCACTGGGATAATGACCATGGAGTGAACATCCAAACAGAGTCCAATATGCAAGTTTTGCAAGAGTTTATTACAAAGAACAGGGTATATTCCATCTGATTGTTCAATCTAACCACTTGACTGATTACTTCCCTCCATAGCATCCAGTCATGAATGAATTTTGAAACAAGGAATTCAAATACTGTGCACAGATAGAAGAGATTTATCTGGATGGAAATCAATCCAGTGTCACTGTTTTTTGACCACCTAGCAGTACCATCACATCTACTACTCAACCTCAGACCACCACTGGATCTACCAGTTCTCTTCCACACACAGATCACAATGAAGCCATGGTGTCCCCTTCCCATACAGCCAGCGCCACTCATAATTCTCCCACTCCATCTTCTCAAATCCACACTGGTGCCACTAGAGCTGTAACATCATCTTGGTCCAAGAAGTAGCCCTTGTCCATGTTGTCACCTGATGAGACAGATCAGTCTCTTCTCTTCTCACTGTTAGCTCTATATATGGTATCTCTATTCAAGAATTGAGGATTTTTGCTCCACAGGAAGTGGGCAAGTTAGAGACTTTCACATGGCGACATGATCTAGCAGGAAACAAGTTTCATGCAGGTCATCCACAGGGAATGGAAGACAATCATCCCCGATTGTGAACTTCAAGGGGACTACTGGACGGGCCCTTCCTAGTCCAGGGTTCCATTGGCAGGATCTTCAGGGGGTGGGGTAGGAGGTTCAGGGGAGTTTGAGGGTGTCTCAGGCAGTAGGAGCAGTGGTTCAAACTGGTCCTGTAAGGCTTGCCTGGCCTCAGCTAACTCATCATGTGTTCTGATAAGTGCTCTGAGTAGCTCCATAATGGTGTTGGCAGTGATCCTTGGGAATGGTGGGCAAAGAGGGTTGGTGAGGTCTCTCCGGATGGGAGCATTTGGGAAGGTGGTTGGGTTGAGTATGTGTAGCTCTACTGCCATCTGGTTCAATTGTTTGTTGGCATGCTTGGCCAGGTAGTATATCTGGTGACAGTAGTGGCATTCCCAGTGAATTATAGGTGCTCCACATCTGGGGCCTTCAAGAGCAAATGTGACTTTTGCATGATAGAAAGGATTGACAGGTGCTGGTTGTTGTGCTTCAGCAGCCATATTGGTTACATCCTCCAGGAGTCTAGCTCTTATGAAACTGAGTGCATCCTCCATCAAGCTCTGATGTTATAGGATGTCAGTTACAGTAAGGTTGTGAGTGAGGTGAATGGGTGCAAAATTAGCCATATTGGTGACAGTTGTTTGGTTGTTCTCTTGTAGGTATCTTTGTAGGTATAGTCTGGTGTGGTTCTTTCTCTCTCCTTATTTGCAATAACAGTATTTAGGAGAGGTAGTTATTGGTACTAGTTACTGATAGGAAGTAGAAATCAGATGGTGAGTGTCTTTAGTCCTAAGCTAGGGAGAAGCGTAACTACACCCCTATCTGGTACCTGGTGATAGATAAAGGGTAGGGGATATGCTTCTAAGGTAGCACAATGCTTGCACTGGGTGCTAGGACTAGCAAGGCAATGAAGGGAGTGGATTAGGCGCTGGCACAGAGTTAGGTTGATCCACTCAGTAGGAACATGTAACAGGTAGGGTAGAGGATAGGGGTCTGTGTAGTAGTAAAGGGCAGGGGTAATGAGTATATCCACACAGTCCACCCAATAAGTGTAGATCTAAGATAGCCATCCCACAAAGATGGGATCGTGCTTGCTGAAGGTGTATAGTGCAACGTTTACTGAGGTGCTGGGGACACAGGCGATTTCGTGGCCAACTACATAACCAGCATTCTGATGGATGCTGTGGATGTAGATAAAGGTCCCATGTGCATGGTTGTGCCGAAATTCTAAGACTTCAGGTGGAGTGATGGTGCTTGGAGATGGTTAGTGTGGGTAGGCAGTGGGTTGTTATTCTCACCACAACTGGCCAGTGGTGTTAGCAGTGGTTTGAGTGGCAGGCATGGCAGGTGGTGATGGCAGGGATAAGAAGATGGCTGGTGACTCTCGGCTATCGCTTAAGTATGGGATGCTGTCATGTTGAGATCTGGGCAATGCCAGTGATTGACTTATAAGGACTGAGTTAATTGGTTGCAGATCTCCCTGCTTATGTGATGGATTAGGTTGCAGGTGGGGCAAGCTGGAGCAATATATTATTTGACCTGATAAGTTCCAGCCAGCTTCAGGAGTGAGCTGTGGGCTATGTAACCTTCTGGGTGACTTTGTACACAGTGGAGGTGTAAGATTTCACTCAGTGCCTGTTGGTCTCTTAGCAAGGTATGCAATTGGTTTGGTGGTACTCTCTCTGGTTGAGGTGGGTTCACTAGGGCTGGATATGGTGGAGGATCCATGGTTGGTGGGGGTGTTTGAGGGCTCTGTGGTGTTGAGGCCCTGAATGCTTTGTATTCCTGATAGAGGGCTCTGAATCTGGGGGCAGTCTGGCTTCAATGTACCATTCCAAGTGGTAGCTATGGGTATGCTGACTAATGGGTAGAAAGATTTGGCAGTAATGTGCTAGCTATCTGGGATAGTTGCTGCTTTAGGATTCTGATGTGTTGTAGGTCTTTGTCAATCAGCTGGATCTGAGTGCAGACTGACAGTCTCCACACAGACTGGCTGCAGGGATAATAATGGTTTCCTCTAGGTTGCTCCTAGGGATGGTGATGAAGGTGGTACTAGTTTCTACAGTGGCTTCTATTGGAGTGAGGCCAAGGTTGGGTGGTATATATGAACTGGGTGTTCAGTTGTGATGTGCGATACCCAGTGGTAGGTAGTTGCACATAGTAGTTCAGCTCACAGTGGTATATGTCTTTATTCCAGTTTGATTCCAGTTCTTCATTGACATTGCTGGACCAGGCTTGGTTTGCTTCAGTGAAGAGAAGAGGAGAAAGTAGGTATTCTTGTGGATATGGAGGGTATTCTATTTCACTAGTGGTACTGGGTTGGTGTTGGTAGTTTAATGAGTTTCTGCTCAGGAGTAGTTCAGTTGCTATTGTTATCGGAGTCTGGTTATGTCCTTGGAGATGCTTCAGGTGAGTAGCCAATAGCTCTGCTTCAGGAGTGTCTTGGCTCACACCATCTACTAAGTGTGTTTGCTCTTGCAAATCATAAGGGAGTAATGGCTCTGTGCCATGTAGAAGGTAGTATGCAGAGTACCCTGTTGATCTCCATACAGTCACATTGTCAGCAAATAGGATGGCTCTAAGCTTGTTTGGCCAGTCCTGGATTTGTCCTTCATAGGCCTTCACAAGCGCTTCTCTGATGGCAAAATGTCCTTGTTCTACTAGGCCATTGGCTTGAGAATTGTAGGGCAAAATTGTGACATGTGGGATTTCATATTCCTGTAGGAGTTTGGCAAAGGCTCCTTTGAACTCAGGGCCATTATCAGTCACCACCCTTCCCATACATCCATACTGAAGGATGATATCTTCAAGTACAAACTTAGCAACTATGCTAGCTGTTTGGTCCTTTAAAGCTCTACCCTCAACATACTTGAACAAGTCATCTCAGGCAAGTACAATATAGTGATAACCCTTGGCTATGGGCATTTTCATAAGGTCCATGTGTACTTTGCTGAAGATAGTGGCAGGGGGTGGGGATATGATTGGTAGGTGTACTTTGGTTGTGTTGTGAATCTGGCATTCATGACAAGACTTTATGTGTGACTGCACATCTTTGTACATGAATGGCCAGTAGAACCTATGTTGAAGGTTCTTCCAGGTAGCCTTCTCTCCATGGTGTCTGAGTGACTCATGAGCTTGTACCATGAGGTCAATTCACTTATCTTCATCAAAGATTACTAGGAGAGGGTGTCCTGTCTTGGTCCACCTGAATAACCTTCCAGTATGAACATAGTACTGGGTTACTTTTCTGAGGAAGTTCTGGTCTACTGGTTCAGGTTCTGGGTTGGTGAGATACCTGTAGATGTGGGCAAGGGTAGTTTCTGGGTCCCTTGTGACTGTCAAGGTATATGCTTGAGGAGAGCTTTCCACAGCTTGAGTGATGCCATTGTTAAGGTGGAACTTGGGTCCATAATCTGCATGGAACAAGGCTATCTCATCCAGCCAGCTGTTGTCATAGGTTGGTACAAGCTGATCATCTTCATGAGGTTGCCTTTATAATGCATCAGGTCCTTTGAACTTGGTGGCAGATACATGTATGAGGGTGAAATCAAATAGGAGGATCTCTTGAATCCAGCGATTGATCACTGCATTTGGCTGTAGTTCAGGCTCATTGAGCATTCCCTTGATGTACTTAGCATCCACTTCAATGACTAGGTTTCTGGCTCCAACAATGTAGAGGCAGAAGTGGCGAAGTGCATGGAATAGTTCATAGAGTTCCAGTTTCAGCTGAGAGTAGTTTGCTTCCTGTTTGGAGAATGGAAGAGAACCATATCTGGATGGTCTCTTCTTTCCCTTATCATCCAGCTGGGATAAGATCATTCCAACTCCCATGTAGCTAGAATCTACTAAGAGGATGATAGGGCGATCTGAGGTATAGTCAATAGGTAATAGGGCTGGTGCTGTGGTTACCAGCTCTTTAAGGATGTCAAAGGCTTCCTGACACTCCTCTGTCCAGACAAACTCTACTCCTTTCCTTCAGGTGGCAGTTATGCTGGAGGTGATCTGTGAGTAGTTTGGGATCCATATGCAGACAGCTCCACATAGACCCATGAATTGCCTAGCCTCCTTGACATTCTTGGGTGGTGGCCAATTTGTTATGGCTTTGACATGGTTGAGGTCTGGTTGTCTTCCTTCAATTCCTACAAGTTGTCCTAGAATTATGACTTGAGGTTGGCAGATCTGGAGCTTCTTTCCAGAGAAGGTTCCTTCTGCTTCAGCTAGTCTGTGCAGGATTCTGTTGAGGTCCACTGCACGTTCCCAGATGAAGTGTCTTATTCCTGGGTGCTCTGGTAAAACAGCAGGGTTTCTGTCCTTATCAGGGTAGGTGGTAGATGGTCTCCGGATGGGAGTGTCATCTATGAATACGTTCATAACTTGTCTTGCAATTTCTTCTTGAAAGATGAAGACCATACACTCTTGAAACTCAGAGGGTGAGTTGGTGTATCCAGTGGGTAGTGAGGTAATGTGAAGCATTCCAATAGGGGAGAGGAAAGCAGTCATGTCACGACTTGCTTTGTCCATCTTGCAAGCATCAAATCCCCAGTACAAATCAAGTACTGTGAAGCACTGTCCACCCAGGAACTGATCTACAAATTGATCTAAGTTTGGGGGAACTGAGCACTCTCAGATTGTGACTGCATTCAAAGGTTGTAGGTCATGCACAATACAAAGCTTTTGCTTGACTGGTATCCAGGTGCAAAACCATCTAGAACAATAAGGTGATTGACACAGTTCATATACTCCAGCCTTGATTTTGAGCTGGAGCAGCTCAATTACCTTCTCCCATAATCCTGGCAGTATAGGTATATTCTTTTCTTGCCAAGGGGTATGAGGTATGTGAGGTATCTTGTATGGGCTGAAGTAAGATTCCTTCAAGGTTCCACATTGTTCATCCTCAAAGGTGATGGCTGCTTCATTCTTGATCAAGGTATAGATAAACAGCTTCTTTTCTTCAGGCCACAGAAATTGGTGAGAGTCCATCTCATCTAATAGTTTCTGTATGCATTCTTGGGTGAACTTGACAGAAGGATCTGGGTCACTAAAGTGGATGTCCAGAGGTTCCAAGGTACTAAGTGGGTCATATGGAAATTGCCAAGTTACCTTGCAGTCCTGAGGTATAGGCTGGGCTGTGGGTCTGATACATTTGTCTACCCATTTGTAAGCTCTATATATTTCCATGGTAGAATGATCAGGGGAATTGGTTAGTAAACCAATGGTCTGAGGGTCCAAGTCTGATGGTATGCTAGATCTAGAGTGGGAATGGTTGTATTGGTGACCAGTGGTCATGGTTAACAATTCTGGCAGTGGTTGGACAGTAATCGAGCAGTGATTAATCTTACAATCTTAGTAGATAGGCCAAGAGGGTGTAGATCACAGTAGATCTTCTTCTGACAGTGGTGTCAGGGGCAATCTCGGTAGGCATATGATAGCCTTGTCTGAATTCAGTAGTACAAGAGTGCCAGGTGCAGTCTTGTAGATAACCCTAGGGGTCCTGAGAGGCTCAGTGTTGTTAAAGTGGGCTTATGGCAGCTTCTCTGGCTGTTGCCAGTAATGTCACTGTAGGCTCAGGTGTAGCACATAATGGGGGTAATAGTATTCTCTGCTAACTATAGCAAATGGTCTTACAACAGTTGTCTAACTGCTGCCAGCCAGAGGTTGTCTTGGGGAATATTACACCATGTATCTGGTCATGATATCGTAATGCAGGTGTCTTGGTCAAGGGGTATTATGTAGGTGGTAACGTAATGGTTTGATCACTGTTACAGTCCAGTCTAGCCATCTAAGACTATAGGTCCCTGTGTTCACAGGGAATGGATAAACTTTTTACCAGTTGTGAATGAGTGACTTAGTAAGGGGGGGTCCTCAGGTTGTCTGCTCTGGTGTGTTTGGTCATTCCAAGGTTCTATGTGAGTAGGGATACACATGTAATAAGGATACTAAGGATGGGATGTGCACTAGTAGCACACATTCATAGCCATTGGGGTATAGTAGGAGGGGGGATAGATGTGAGTAAACTTCCATCACAACGAGGTCAGAGGTAGGTGTCCTGGTGAGCGGTCAGTTGTTGATTATGATGGTGAGGTGGTAAGAATTGTAATGCAGTGATGCAGGGTATCATATTAAAGTATTGGGGCTGAGGAAGGGTATATTCGGGTGCTCACCTCATGCATTGCCTATGCAAATCTGAGTGATGAGCAGGGATGGCAATGGTGAATGAATGAGTATGGAATAGCACCTTGGAATTTTCCTGCATGGTCCCTGGCATTGGTTAGGTGTGGGACAGTCACTGAGGTCCAGTCAGGCCACCTACTGCTACCGATGAGCTTGGAGTGAGGGGAGCTGCTCAGTCCACCCTGAAATACCATCACATTGTGGTCCAGTATTTATCCAGGAATTATTAACTTGATGTGGAGTACTGGTGGAGTACAGGCAGAGTGTGAATCAGATACTTGGCACAGCTGAGGGAGGGCGTAAGTGTTGATTGTGACTAGTAGAAGGGTTGAGGGGGCATGTCCTCCAGGAGGTGGTTCCATTGGGTAACAGTCTGACTCAATGTGGTTAGTGAAGTGTGAATTAAGTCAGAGGTTGATGGGCAGATCACCCCTCCACCATATTTGTACAATATTAATATGGTGGAGGTAAAAGGTGTGTGAAGTGGTAAAGGTTTGTAGGGGTGTGTATTTAATTTAGATTGGATCTCACCTATCTCGGCAACCATTAATGCAGTAGAGGAGCTATCTCATAGTTCCATCCTTACATTATCCCAGGCTGTCACGAGCTGTCAGACAGTCCTTGAATCCAAATGAAAAACAACTGTATTCTCAACCATAAGTATGTGGTATCTTATCAAGAACTACTGACTTTGTCACAAACAGGGTACAAGCACTAAATAAACAACTACTAGCTTCACAAAATGGGGATATGAGTAGCTAACAGGGTACATGGGCACGACAGGTCTCAACAACAAGGAAACAGGCTTACAACATCTTCATACAGACGGGTATAAGATCCTCAGACAAGGTCCAGGTCAGTACAAATGATCAGCTACAGATGGGTAAGTATATGGATATTCAATATGAAACAGAGTACTCAAGGCACTTGGATGTCCAAAAATTGGGTCAAGAATAGATCTATGACAATAAGTAAGAATGGGTAAGTGATGGATGAGATTAAGTGAAAGGAACAGGGTCCATGAGTGGACCGGGTGAGGTATCAGGCATGCCAATGGCCTTGCAAGGAAGGTATGGAGGCACTTGGAGGTCACGGTGCTTGTAGTCTTCATAGTATTGTTGCTGCTTCGTATAGAGGTGTCATCCATGAGTGAGAAGGGGTCGATAGTCTCTGGCATGACGTCTGGAGAGGCTGAGCAGGTGGTCAAGGTGGAAGTTTGTCAGTAGGGAGATGAGGACATCTTCGTCAGGCTGTAGTAAGACCAGGATATAGTCAATTACCTGGGCAAGCTGTAGGACACCGTAGAAATGGAGTATCCCACTCGCCATACCGAGGAACCCCACCTCCTCTAGTGTGAGGAGGGGGTTACAGGTGGGTGCACGGTGCTGGTAGAACTCACCATGATGGATAATCAGTGGCGTGACAAGGTTCCCATCCATCAAGAGGACAGTGGCCTCATCGTTCATGCATTCAGCAACCTGTTGGGGCATCAGTATGGCGCTGACGCTGTGGAGGAGCACATAGAACATCAAGTGGGCACAGCGCAGCTTGATGATCTGGTCACAGTATACATTGCATGTCTGGTAGATGCATGCTTCATACATGGGGAGCTGTCCATGGTAAATCAACAGTGGGTAGTGGGAGAGGACATCACTGCAGGGCAGCACATCAAAGTTGCAAAGCAACCGCTGCAGGCTCTTGAGCTCCTGCAGTGTGTTGGTCACATGTTGAAGTGTGATGTTGATGTAGAAGGGGGGGTATCCACCGAGGAATGGCACTGGGAAGTACTTCAGGCAGTACTCTTGCAGGGGAGGTAGCTGGGTGAAGGTTGTTGTTAACGCGATAGCGATTTACTATTTCGCCGATAACGAGGGCGAGGGCCTGAGCGAAGATTCGAAGGGAATAGGTGAAGGTCAGGGCGATAATGACACAAGTATGGCGATTACGAGCCAGGTTGGAGGTCTCGCTCACTCGAGCGGCGTGAGTAAGATATGCTGATGATTGCGTAGATCTAACTAAGGTACATGAGCGCTGATAGTGGCGCTTTTATACGTAACTATCAAGGGGAGGGAAACGACTACTATAACGAGAGATATAGTAGGAGGAGGAAAGCATCCGAAAGGAATATGAAATACCACAAGCTCCATCCGAAGGCGATGCGAGCGGAGATGAAGAGATAAGGGAGAAGACATACTGCGGGCTGCGGATGGCAGTGACACGCTTCTACTAGGTCCGTATGGCGGTGTACAGATAAGATCAGATCTGGAACAGGAAAGGAAAGGAAAGCGATGCAAAGAAAAAACGGGTACCCAGCTACTCCGTGGTTGGGCTTCCCACGTCCGAATTCCCCATGGGATATACGAGGTATAAGTCCTGGTCTGAGGTGCTAAGGAGGCCGGCTTGGACGAACGCTTCAGTAGCTCGATCGATAGTGCGATGCAACTCAGCGTATCGCCTTTCAATCTCCTCCCAGCCCGTAACAGTTGTGTCTGGTGGGAGGAAAGAGTTGAGGGCATTGAACATCCCATGTTTGAACAGGATGAGAATGAAGCATGCAGCAGTCTGGTGGTGGACAGTGATGGGGTTGAAAGCAGGGGTTGCAGAGGCGCTGACCAGCGGTGGGTAGTCGGTGTTGCGAAGGTCCAGGACAGATGCATGAAAGGGGCACTCCTCCTCGTCGGACAAGGAGGGGTTGTCAAAGGCCTGGTTGGTGGAGGTAGACTGGGGTGTACCAGTGTCAGCATTGGTGGTGGTATCCATGGGGTTGTCACTGGTGATGAGCAGGAAGGAGTGGGAGGGGTCTGCGTCTGCAAGAGTGTTGAGCACACAGTTGCTGTTACAGGCTGGGAAGAGATCGAGAGGCGATACGCTGAGTTACATCGCACTATCGATTGCGCTACTGAGGCATTCGTTCAAGCGGGACTCCTTAGTACCTCTGACTGGGACCTGTACCTCGTCTATCACATGGGGGATTCGAGTGTGGGAAGCCCAACCATGGAGTAGCTGGGTACCTCTTTTTCTCTGCACTGCTTCCCCTTCCTCTTCCGGCCGCGATCTGATCTTATCTTGTATACCGCCATATGGACTCTATAAAAGTGTCCACTGCCTTCCGCAGTCTGCAGTATGTCTTCCTTCTTATCTCTTTGTCTCCGCTCGCATCACCTTTGGATGGAGCTTGTAGTTAGTACTTTTCTGGACGCTCCACCTCCTCCTGCCAATTCTCCTTACATTGGTAGTAGTTTCCCATCCCATCCTAGTTACGTATAAAAGCGCCACTATCAGCGCCCATGTACTCTAGTTAGATCTACGCAATCATCAGCATAACTTACTCACGCCGCTCGAGTGAGCGAGACCTCTGACCTGGCTCATAATCGCCACACTTGTGTCATCATTGCCTTGACCTTCACATACTCCCTTCGGATCTTTGCTTTAGCTTTTGGTCTCGTAATCGGCGAAGTAGTAAACCGCTATTGCGTTAACAGTCACCCAGTCCAACTAGCATGAGGTTGCTGTCTTTGTCATCATCGATGGCTGGGAGTGGGATGGTGAGTGATGGAGCAATCCTGCAGCTCACCTTGTGCAGGCAGTCCTCCTCATCATTGCCATCATGCTCCTCCTCCTCCTTTATCTGTCTGAGGGTCCTACTCCAAGTGTACAACACACAGACTTGAGTGAGATCGGGCATCTTGTTTGCCACAGTCTTGTTGGCCAGGTCATTAGTGGTAGGAGTGGGAGCAGGAGTTGGGGCACCTGTGGAAGAGATGGGAGGAGTGGGGAGCTGGAGCTGGAGCTGGAGCTGTAGGTGGTTCTCCACCGAGGAGTAGTAGAACAGGATGAAAGGGTGGGGCTGCCGTGTGTTGCATGCAAAAAATCACGAAAGGTACTGGTGAGGTAATCTTTCATGTGTCATCAGGTAGAGTTGCAGTCGGCAAGGTGAGTTGTGGGGAAAATGCACTGGATGGGGAGGGTAGTTTGGCGGGAATGATGTGGGCAAGGTAGAAGTGTGGGCTGGCATTCTGTACTAGCCCATGCACATGGTTGAACTGAGCAGGATTGAGCATGAGCAGGTCAGTGCTGCAGTTCCTGCTTGGGGCATGGACCTGGGCATTGACACCAGCTAACCAGTTGTTGTTGAGGTCCAGGGATGCCATACCAATGTTGTAGTGGGCAGGATCAGGCTGAAACAGTTGGTTCAGCATATGTTCATACTTAGTATCGTAGGGCATAATTGCGGGCTCACTCAGTAGGTCTTCTTTATATACTGTAGCTACTCTCTGTTGTGTGTCTTCACCAGGGTCCTGGGTATGAATTGAGCTTGGTGAGATTCACCCCAAAAGGGCAGTGGCTGTGTCCCGACACTATTTCAGCATGCTGCCCATGGGCACAGACATTTCATTGTGTTGGTTAGTGGGTTCGTACTTCATAGCTAGAATTTCAATTTGCGCTGGGTTTTGGGGATCTTGGCTTGCAAAGTGTAGGTATGTACCATCTTCTCATTCGTCAATCGATGCTCGATTGTTGTGCTACCAGGGTCATCCCAAGAGTATTGCTGGAGGTAGGTTGTCCGACAGCCAGTAGTTGCCAGCAGTACTGACTCTGCTGATCTTCAACTCTAGATTCTTAATCAGTCTGGCTAGGACATCATGTCCGCCATTGGTGTCATTCAGGCACATACACATGTTTGCGATGACAGGTGCATGTGTCCCATCCCAGATGTTTTGTCATATTACATTCACTTCACTACCAGAGTCGACCACCACATCATACATGTTGTTAACGCGATAGCGATTTACTATCTTGCCGATCACAAGAGCGAGGGCGAACGCGAAGAGTCGCAACGAATGGGTAAAGGTTAACGCGAAGATGACGCAAGTATGGCGATTTCGAGCCAGATCGAAAGTCTCGCTCAGTCGAGCGGCGTGAGTAAGTTACGCTAGTGATTGCGTAGATCTAACTAAGGTACATGGGCGCTGATGGGGGCGCTTTTATACGTAACTAGGAAGGGATGGGAAACTACTACCAATGTAAGGAGAATTGGCAGGGGGAGGTGGAGCGTCCAG
>JBBPTU010000612.1:0-20604 GCA_038094295.1 Tylopilus aff. beelii | reverse complement strand
TCGCGATGCGCAGGGAGAGGAGCGAAAGGAAGAGCGCTGGATCACAGCCACTGGCGCGAAGACAAAATTCTATTCCTGCTCGCTAACTCGTACGTACTAGAATCACAACTATTTATTTATTCCTCCTAGCTGCAGGGGAACGACGTGTTAGAAAGCACTATCTCGGACGATCGTCAGAGTAATGCGTGTCGACATCTAGACGGAACCCAGGTACATTAATTACACATACGCTGCGAACTAGCGCATTCAAAATCGCCAGCGTGATATTTTGTACCTGGACGGTGATCAAGCTTTCCTCAGTGACCCTCCTATACGCCGCCACATAGCCAGGCCTGCAGGGCCAGCAGCAAGTAGAAGCACCTTAGACGGCTATCTCAGACGGGCAAGGGCTCGGAGAGCATGTCTCTTTTTGTCCGTGTCAGCTAGAGTTATGTTACGTCGGAAGGTCGAGTGACCGACCGTCGACCAGACCACAGCCCAAAGCCTAAAACGAACCATGTTCGTGTTCTTGAGTTGACAATCGAGGAGAAATTCGTAGTCTGAGTGCTCCGGTATCACGTCAATTATCCTCACGACAGGTTGTCAGTCGAGGAGAGTTAATCCAGGGATAAACGAGCGTCAGAGAATTGGACTGTGAGAGGTCTTTCTTGGTCTTAATTTCCACAATGCCGAGAATGTTTGTCTGCGGGCGGAATACACGCTCCGATCCACTCCCAGAAGCCGATAGCGTTCTCGCACAGGTATTGTAGGGTGCGCACCTAATTGATATGCCACATTCACCATGCCGTTCTGCTACATCACTAGATGGTACCAGAGTTTCCTTCTCTGTCCGCATAGAGGGTCTCCTGCTCCAGGCCGATAACCCAGGATATCTCTGCAGGCCGGGGGAATGCCATGCTGACTGTTAGCATTTTTGGCTGATTGGTCCAACATCTTTCGCTGGACGGCCCGTCGAACGCTCGTGCTGTCACCATGTTCAGTAAACATTCATCTCACCAAAGAAACACACACCTCGATGCTGCATCGTCCACCAGAATTCTAAGTTGATATGTACAAGTGAACTGCCGTACAAGTAAACACGGAATAGTATCAGCTCACCTCTTGCTCACCAATGAAAGTGAAGAGGGACGAGGAATAAGGTTTGAAAGGCCTCGCACCAGCGATTCCGTTCCCGTTCACTCTGGACCCCATGCCGAGTCTAAAGGCGTCCACTCATGCAGGTACCCTATTAATTTTGATAGACCAGTATTTTACGCGTTTCAGATAATGAGAGATTAGGAATACGATCCAGGCGATGCGCACTATGCCGCCTATCGCAACCAACGCGAAGTTGCGAAAAATTAGTTGCATCCCACTCAGTTACTCGTGACTTGCTGTAACGGCGATGATACCTTGGTTCGGCCAGATGGCGATGCCAGTAAACAAGAATAAGTCAGTGATATCCCATGCCGCCAAGCGATGCAGAACGAATGGTGCCGACGCGCGTGATTGGTTGTGGTGGCATTGGTGACGAAGACTAGGCTTCCATGCATGTCGTCGCTAGCGCCTTAGACGACGAAGAAGGGTAAGAGGGACACATTGGCAGAGGGGAACTCTCAGAGTCACTAGCGATCTGGATCTAAAATGATCATAGGTAAAGCGACCGCAAAATTCGTCCACGTAGCCATGGTGCCTTGTTGCATCGCCACAATTTCTTGTCTCGTCGAACTAGCCCGAGCAGACTCAACGTTCAACTTGTTTATGTGAGCACATTCTATTCTCTGCTATGTCCGAAGGTGAACATGACAACATCTCTCAGGCTGTCGGTTTGGAATGGACTCTGAGCAATTTCGAAGGAAGGAGGCAGTCCGGAGCTCCGACGCAGCGTTCGGACGGCGACAAGAGCAGCCCGGACCCTAGTCCTTTCGACGTTATTGCTACATTTGGTATGTCGTTCACTCACTTCCCGAACTCACGCACCCCTCATGTACTACTGGCAGCCCAGATGGATGCTCGTTGTAGCCCTGACCGCAACGAGACACTCGAGAGTTCTATTCCGATCCCCAGTGAACATTCTCGATTAGATGAAACCGGTGGTGTGGTGTCCACAGGTGTGAAGCACCACAAACTAATGCACTTCATAGGTCCAGAGAACCCAAGTGAAATCCAGCCTGCTTCGACCGAGTTACCTGCACCACAGATCCCGACGTTACCTCAGACAATGTCGACGAACCTCACCGAACCTGATGCCAGTCAAGGTCATGCTTCATTGAACGCCTGATCAATCAAATAGACCCCATCTTGGCACAGCCAGGTCCACTGGACAATGCCTCACTACCTCGTGTTCCCGTCATTCGTGTATATGGTGCCTCTTCCACTGGCGAGAAGGCGTGTGTCCACGTCCATCAAGTTCATCCATACTTTTTTGTTGAATATCTGACCAGAAAACGGTAGGCCTTCTCGTCTGTCTATGATAGTCAATTCACCCGTACACCAACCAGTCAATCGTTACATCGCACAGCTATCGCTATCCCTCAATCACGCCATTGCGCTCTCAACCAAGCGAAATCTGGCCTCTCTAAACTCTCAACTCGTCCGTGCCATTGTCCTCGTGAAAGGCGTTCACTTTTATGGATTCCATTCCTCCTACGCCCCATTCCTCGAGATCCACATCGCTGACCCCACTATCGTCAACTACGCTGTCTTACGCCTAGACTTGAACGGATCTATTTGACAAGTCGACTCAAAACGACACCGACATCGCCGGCGATTTCATCGTCAACTCTTCGAAGCCACGGTTTCGGGTTGTTGTCATCGTACAAAGCGCCAACTTAGAAGAGGGGAATGCCTTGGTAAATTCGACCGCGCGAACGAGTTTTCATTCTTCACATCCCGAATGGAATTATAATCATACGCGACCGAGTTGAGTCAGTCGATATTAATTTCCAACTGGCATTGTCGCTATTATTCCTACCTGACCACTGCCGACCCTGGTCCCAAGTTGTGCGAGCTTCGGTAGGCCTTCTGTCGTGCTCGCCACGCTTTGCTCATTTTGCGGCACAGACTCGGAATCTCACCCAGGTTATCCCCATAAGAACGTGGATGGAGTTCTGTCGTCCCACGGTCGTCGGATGACTCGGACGACTTCGTATCCGCACGGAGCTCCGCATACACCCTGAAGACGCATCATCTAGACCATCTTATATAAGATACTTGATGGCCGCTCGTCTCTCTTTCTGAAGCCGATTGGCAGTTTGCGAGGTTGGTCTATCAGAGCGTTCTTTGCAGTACAGCAATACCGTCATCGCACCCATGTCCTACCTCTATCGACGCGAATCCCAGGAATCCCACGAGAGCAAATAGTTCAACGTGTCCAAATTTCTGGTGCTGCAAACGGGGTGGCTTGGTTACGAGAGAGCCGCAAATACGGTTCGATTTCAGACTAAGTCCTGACTATTTCCCTGTCCGACATGCTAGCCTCCTGTGTAATGGTATAGAATAGAATCCATCCGTTGCCGCTATGATACATGCCAGTGGCTCAGTAACTCAAAGTTGGTTATATGAAGTACGGTCCGTCTATCATTGTCAGGGTATATATGCGCAGAACTCGAACCTAATTTTCATAGGGTGAAGGCAGCAACGAGTAGCTGACATTTGAATGGGTACGCAACAACATCTACGGAAAGAGAACTAGGTGAACATCGCCGTAAAAGACAGGAAAGTTGCTATGAATATTCGCCAGATGCGATCAGAAGACAAACAAGACGCCCAACTAATTGGCAGCGATGATTCATGCATCCTCAAATAAGACCAGCGCCTTTCTCCTGAAGCCTTTCTTCGCAACTATCTGACCTTGAAGAATCTTGCCCATGTGTTGTCACGGCCGTCCTCGGTTCTGGAGGGCAAGCAGTGCCATCAGTCAGCAGCGACAAATCCGAGGACAGGATGGTCATGTCTTCGAACGCTCCGGATATATGGAACATATTACGCTGGGTTTTTCTTCCGTCGCTCAGCAGCTTATTTGTCGGCGTGTCCAGGAAACGACAGGGACGAAGATAGTATTGGTAGTCCCGGAGATAGAGCTGGTTACCAAAGGCGTTGAGTTGGTTGATCTACTCCCAGGGCAGAGTCCAGTCGAAGGGCAACAAAAGGGTCACGTTTGGCCTGAGATCCGGCGACTTCGTCGCTCAGCAGTGCATTGTACGTATAGATGAAGCCGGACGTAATTGCTCGCCCTGGCTTCTGGTATCGCCTCGAAAGAGCCAATATCACAAGCATATCTGCCTCGCCAGAGAGGATCCATCGGATGAATCTGGGTAGGCTTTATCCTGCTGAAGTCCACCGTCGCGAGGACAGACGGGCTCTAGACATTCGCATGGCGAGCACCTATAGCACTCCATTCGAACACCATGGAGACGAAAAGAAAGGCGCTGCCTGAGTGTAATGAAGAAATGGCGTAAGCCTTAACGAACGCGACGATGTTGACACCGCACGCCAGCCCAAACTAGAAGTAAAACGACAAAAGTAGTAGTAACGGCCGGAAACAACGCACCTCGATCTTAGACGGCTTACTCAATAGAGCGCGTTCGACTCTTTGCGAGCAGGCTAGCTTCGTTGTTCGCCTCCGCAAGGAGTGTCAGGTTCGAATGTATTGTCGAAACTAAGAGTTGAAACGAGATCGCCGCACTAGTAAGAAGGCCCTCTGGCTCCCGAGCTATGAGCTGAGGCAAGAAGTGAACGAACAAGGAAGGGGGGTCCAGGACTCTGGTGACCAGGCTAGTGAAACAGGAACAAACACCCTTTACCTAAGTCAGGGCAAAGTCAGGGCATGATTAACTGCAGGCAGCGCACCTCGCAACTATTTATATTCCTGTGTTCATTTGATGGCGAAACACCATGATGCTTCATAGAACAACGAACAAGTTCGTCGCTTCTGGTTCTGCTGCAAATTGAATTGCCACAACAGACGACCATCTTACCGTATGTGGATTCGGGTGTGGTAATGCGTGTGCGAGAATGGTCTAATGACCGCGTCGGTCACACGAGGTGATCGTTGGCATTTAATGACTTGAATACCCAGGGCAGGACTATAAAGTTGCCAGTCTGCCTCACCGAGAAGGGGAGCAGAAATCCCATCAAGACCATTATAATGTCTTCCGAACTTGAAGCATTACAGGCATTGTCATACCTCCGAACAAATGATTACGCTAGTCGTAAGTTTGTTTCCTTGCGGTTAGACAGTGTCATGACATTTCGTAGTTATTGTCCTGACTGCCGTTTTGTATGATTACAGTAAGGCTTATAATGTGTTCTATTTCGGATATGCTATGCTAACTCATATTTTATCAGTCCTCACAATTTCAGATGAGGTATAATTCCTGCCATTATATAGCCCACGATTTCCTGACAGATAATTTGCATAGGTGAAATATATCTGGGTCAGCAGAAGAACGACTTCTTTCCAGTGGCATGACGCGTCTCTAATGAGACCATAGACAAAACGTTGGACATGGGTAACGACACTATTCATCTTGGTGCGCCTTGGTTTTTTTGACATTTAATCACGCCTCCAGAAAACTGAGGATTGTCCAAACAATAGGTTCGTTATGCTGGCATTTGCGAGCTCGTGTGAGTCAATTGGTGCTGCACGATATATTGGTTGAATGATACGAAATGGCCTATCAGACTCTCCTCTCTCTGTACGTTCAACATTGTTTATACACAAGGCTGGTCAAAGTGTGACATTTCCTGAAGTGGGAAGTACCTTTGTACCCGGGACAGAAAAGGTGTGTACCCTCTGTTTTCAAGAGTTCGTGAGCACGTTCTGAAGCATCTGTGCACAGTTGTACGTGTTAATATTTCTCGATATTGGTGCTGCACAAATTGTTCAATATCTGCAAAATAGACAGTGTAGGCATATCCTTCCCAGTTTTCCCAGTTCATCCCGTCTATGATTACCATTAAGGTCAAATGATGACAATCATGCAAGGATGGATATTCCTTCTCTTTCTCAGTTCTGCTGATCGTGAGTTGTATGACTCGGGCTCACTTCGGAAAAATGGAAGCTGAGTTTTTTTTTTTCCTGCAGTTGTGATGGTTCTCCGTGTATGGGCAATGTTCAATCGATCAAGACTCATCCTTGGCATTCTTCTCACAACGCTTTTCTACGAGATAATTTCCTCGTCCATTGATTATGCCATGACGAGCAATCCAAAGATCCTAGCAGGTATGTGGGTGGTACTGGAATAAACAGCATCCACTACACTACACTAAACTCACTCGGTGGCGATCAAGGGGACACTATCCAAGTGCTCAATCTACAAATCTGTCAATGGACTTGGAGTTTAAACTCAAATACCCTCCTGAGCATGACATTTGCGGTCGATATCGCACAAGCGGTGCATGGTGTAGCCCTGTGCATTTTTGCGGTTGCCCAATTCGTGAGGCAGTCCGTTCAGATGTACAAGATCACAGGGCAGTGGCAGTCCAGTCGGTACATAAGCATGTTCGTAAAGCAAGGTATCCTCTATTTCGTCGGGTGCGTCTCCATTCCACCCCATTTCTACCTCATATCTTTCACTGCGATCTAAGACTGAAGGAGGATAATTCTATTGACAGCATCCTTGTGTTCACCATCTCTAACATGGCGACTAACCTTGGACATGCACAGCAAGAAGGATGGCAACTAATACTGTCTGAAATCGCTGAATATGTGCTGGTATTCACCCTAACACCTCGGTTTATCCTGAGCATGCGGGAGTTGTATGCACGCGATACACTTGGTAGACGCAGGAGTGATCTCGACAGTGCATTTGGCTTGTCGTCTGACCGCGACGCAGGCAGGAGTGCGATAATGTTCGCTGACGTTGAACTGGGCGAGGGAATAGAGGGCATCGAGGAAGTACCGCGGGAGGAGGGGACTAACCAATCAGAGTAGGCGAATGGAGTCTGCATCTTGCGTTGAGTTGCTGGTCTGCTGGACCTTTCTTGTTCTATATTTAGAGCGCTCGTGCGATCTGGTGTCTTCTTCCTTCTTGGCCGTTGCTTTACCATTTATGCGAGTCGGACGTCAATGTATACCTATTTATTCCTCCTATCTGGAAGGTGGAGGCGATTCGGTTCTTGAGAGCAGGGCCAGAGTGAATGCCAGCAGAATCGTTGGTACAAGGCCTTTGGGAAGTGTATTGTGAAGTCTGTAATCAAGAGCAAGGCGTCAACTCACGTACGTACCATGACCGTCCTTCTCTGTTTCCACTTCATCGGCGTAGGAAATGGTTGATTGCTTGAGTTTCCGCAAATTCGTAACGAACAGCACACTATCAGTAAGTCGACACATCAGCATTTCGCGCGTTTCAAGTAATGAATGATCAGTGATACAATCCAAATCATGGATACTATGCCGCATGTCCTAATCAGCACAATGTTGCAGAACATTAATTGCACCTCCATACTGGCAGAGTTGCTCGTGATCGTGACTTACTGTTATGTCGACAATACCCCAGCTCAGCCTCAATGTGAGGCCTTGAGGTTCCACCAAACGGAAATGTCAACAAACAAGCTAATAAATGCATGCTGAGCGATTGGCGTTATGTCAAGTGACGCAGAATGCGATGAAACTGATACTATCTCTTGGAGTGAGGTGAATGCGTGCTTAGTCGCGGTCGCTTAGGCGAGAAAAACTGCATTGTTATGCCCGCCGTTGTCGGCGCCTTTGACGATGAAGAGAGCCAAGGGGAAGGGAGATAGACCGAGGAAGGGTTGGTTCAAGGCCACGCCGAATAGTCGTAGCGGTCCGGGAGATGTGGAATGGACACATTGGCAAAGGAGAACCCTCCGAGTTATTAGCAACCCGGAACCAAAATGCCAGTGATTACGAGCTGAAAGACGCCACATTGAATTTGTCGTGACCGTGACGATAGGTGCTTCGCTGCACCGCCACAATTTCTTGTCGTGTCACCACAAAGTGATCAAGCTTTCAAGCGATAACGTTCGACAGTCAATTTCACTTCACTCTTGTTTGTGTGAACACATTTTATCCTTCTCCATGTCTGAAGGTGAACATGACAACAATATCTCTGCCGGTTTGGAGTAGACTCTGAGTAATTTCGCAGGAAGGAGGCAGTTCGGAGCCCAGACGCAGCGTTCTGATGGCGACAAGAGCGGCCTGGACCCTAGTCCTTTCGACGTTATTGCTACATTTGGTATGTCGTTCACTCACTTCCCAAACTCACGCACCTCTCATGTATTACTGGCAGCCGAGATGGATGCTCGTCGTAGCCTTGACCGCAACGAGACACTCGAGAGTTCCATACCAACCCTCAGCGAACGTTCCCGATTAAATGAAACCGGTGGTATGGTGTCTACTAGCAAGTGGTACCACAAACTTGAACTAACGCATCTGATAGGTCGCGAGAACCCACTGGCAAGTGAAATCGAGCCTGCTTCGACCGAGTTACCTGCACCACAGATCCCGACGTTACCTCAGACAATGTCGACGAACTTCGCCGAACCTGATGCCGGTCGAGGACATGCTTCATTGAGCGTCCTGATCAATCAAATAGACCATATCTTGGCACAGCCAGGTCCACTAGACAACGCCTCGCTGCCTCGTGTCCCCGTCATTCGTATATATGGTGCCTCTTCCACTGGTGAGAAGGCGTGTGTCCACGTTCATCAAGTTTATCCGTACTTTTTTGTCGAATATCTCGGGAATATGAGCCCAGAAGATGGTAAGCCTTCTCGTCTGTCTATGATAGCCGATTCACCCGTACAACAACCAGTCAATCGTTACATTGCACAGCTATCGCTATCCCTCAATCACGCTATCGCACTCTCGATCAGGCGAAATCCAGCCTCTCCGAACTCTCAATTCATCCGTGCTGTTGTCCTCGTGAAAGGCATTCACTTTTATGGATTCCATTCTTCCTATGCCCCATTCCTCAAGATCCACATCGCAGACCCCAGCATCGTCAACCGTGCCGTCACAATTTTACAATCCGGCACGGTCATGCACACCAAGTTTCGCGTTTACGAAAGCCATCTGAGCTACCTCCTCCAATTCCTGTGCGACTTTGGTTTGTACGGGTGCGGTTGGATTCACCTCGGCCACGTCTGGAAACGTGGCGAAATGGCCGAGAACGATACCGACGTGTTCGAAGCATCTCCCTACGCTCGAGAGTCACGCATGCCTCTCGAAGTCGACGTGGCCGCACATCAGATACTCAACCGACATCTGCTTTCCGCGCGGAGCGTGCACCACAAGCTGACGATACCAGCACCACCGATGCCATCCGACCCTGTCGTCTTGAGCGTCCGTGAACTGTGGGAAGATGAACGCCACCGTCGAGCTGTCAAGGGCTTGTCGCCAACCCCTCCGGTGCCGATCGACCTGAGCAAGTCCTCGAGAGGGAAAGGCGGTGATTGGGTCGCCGAGGCGCGATGGTGGGAAGAACTACGCGAGAAAATACAGAGGGAGAATTGCGCGGTGGTCGAGAGCGAGGCACGCTGGGAAAAGTGGGTCATGACGGCGTTCGAAAGCGTGGAGGCGCTCTGGGAACCTGAGCGGCGGACTTGGAAGCCTGGGTCGACCGAGGCAAAGGATGCGGACCAGGAATCATCCCTTGCTGAGGCAAAGGAAGCGGAGAATCCTTTTGCGCAGTCTAGCCAGGGTGAGTCGTGGACTGGCGATAGTTCCCTCAAGGTTATTGGCGTCGACGTCGACGAGCGAATGCTCTCTAGCCAGCACATAGATCAGACGGTAGAAGTAGATTGGAAAGTGGCTAACGATGGGAAGGGCGGCGAGACGGACGAGGTTCTTGAAGAAGAAGACGATGCGCCGGATCCTCAAGGGGGGGAGAACCATGGAGAGGTACGCGCGAAGGCGAAGTCGGTCCATCCACATCTGCCATCATGCGATACTAATGCAGCCACAGTACACCTGATCCACTTCCAAGCAAGAAAACATCATCGGTCCACAAAAACCCATTCACAGTTGCTTGGAATCGGCTTGTAGAAGCAGGGTATTACCACGCTCCTTGTGCATGACCTTTATTCTCACTCTGTACCTAGGCAAAAACGATCACGCGGCCACTCAGAAGATATGAATGATCCGGAAACACCCACTAAGTGAGGTTGAACCCCATGCCATATGTCAAATATTCAATAATTTAGCCAGGTTACGAAAACATGCAGATCAACCAATGGATGTTCACGATATCTTTACGACACCCGAGTAAGGGCTCCATGTCATGATCAAGTATTATCTTGATATTTTCGGCCAGGAATCAAGCGCTTCCACATGTTATTTCTACTACTGTTCGTGAGCATCGGTCAGTGACAAACAGTATTTTCAGTGGCATACCGGTAACATAAGTCACCATCAAGTTCAGACCAACTCCAAGGTAAAGGTAAGAACCACCGAGGTTCGACCCACAGGGAAGAAGCGGATTGTCTACCGTAGGTCATGTCTCGTGCCAATGGCCTTTCATTCATAACGTGTCCAGTACCTTTGAACCAGAGCCGATTGAAATTACCACGCAAGTGTCACCGCCTCGGGCATCATACAATCCACAACCTGCATCCCAGTCTCTGACCCCTCCCTTGAAAGGTCGAATCTCTGTCTATGTCCCTCTTCCTCCTTCTACGTCAGAGTTACTGAGCACTCTCGAGCAATATGAACTACCGAGGCGCATATATCGTGATCCATTCTACTCCAAGAAAGCTGACGTCCCCGACGGTCCGAGAGAGTATGCTGGCCTTGTCTACCGCCTCAAATGTGGCGGAGGGCTTGATACCCTGGAGGAGTGGCGAGCAAATGAGAGTTGTATTTCTTCTGCGACTAAAGCCACGCGACTTTCTGCACCATGCAGTGGATGGGAATATGCTAGTGTCCCCCCAAGCGTTCGAGAGGTCAAGAAATGGTTAGAAGAAAATCCACCAAGGCCGAGTAAGCCTACAAGAGACTATTCACAGGTAACTCGTCCTTTCGTAGCCTGTGAGAGTATTTACCATCTTGGTCAGATCGCTGGGCGGACACCAAAGAACGTTTTCGGGTTCTCCCTACCCGCAAAACGTTCAGAGCTAAACACCCGCGAAGGTCAGCACATGACATTGTTCTCGATGGAAGTCTTTGGTATGTTGTCAGCTACAAATGCTCTTCAACTGCCCTGAACGCTTTGCTTAGCACCTTCACGAGGGGAACGTATGCCAGACGCGAACGAGGACGAAATCGTCGCAGTCTTCTACGCGCTGGGCAACGACGATCTGAATTCTGACTTGGTCGAGCAGGGCATCCTCGTGGTTAGAAATCCACAACTGGACCCTAGTCGGTTACGGGACTATCCCCTCGAAGTGCTCTGCGACGAGCTCGATCTGCTTAATCGCCTTATCGATATTATCGTCGACCTCGATCCAGATATCCTCGTGGGCTGGGAGGTGCAGGCAGCGTCTTGGGGATACCTTAGTGCACGGGGGTCTCAATACGGTAGGACGTTCGATGTGTCGTGATGCAGGGCTGACGTCCGCAGGGCTCGACGTCGCCGAACTGGTGGGACGTGCTCCAACCACGCTGGCGCGGAGTGGCACAGACCAATGGGGCGTCCGAACGACGACGACGTTCAAGGTCACCGGTCGACACGTGTTCAACGTCTGGAGGATCATGCGTAGCGAGCAATTGCTCAGCAGTTATTCGTTCGAGAACATGGCATTCCATTTACTACGCAAGAGGTGGGTGTACGAACGCGCTGATGGCGCCGCTGACCCGGATGATGACAGGGTACCACGTTATTCGGCATCGACGTTGACGGCGTGGTATAACAGCGAGAGCCCCGTGCAGACCGCTCGTGTACTACGGTACTTTTGTGACCGCACTGCGATGACGCTGGACATTCTCGAGGAAGCGGAAACGACGACGAAAACTGCGTGCGTCCGCTTCGTCCTTTCATTGGAGATGACGACTGACCCGTCGACGGCAGTGAATTTGCCCGCGTCTTCGGAGTCGATTTCTTCTCCGTCATTAGCCGTGGCTCTCAGTTCAAAGTGGAGTCGTTTTTGTTTCGTATCGCAAAGCCAGAGAGCTTCGTTCTTCTCTCGCCGAGCAAACAAGACGTACGTCGTATACTTTTATCTGGACTTTGCAATCAACGAGGCGTGATCGCAGGTCGGCAAGCAAAACGCGGCAGAATGTATGCCTCTGATCATGGAGCCACTTTCTGCATTCTACAACGGACCTCTCCTCGTTCTGGACTTTCAATCCTTGTATCCCTCGGTCATGATTGCGTACAATTACTGTTACTCAACCTGCCTGGGTCGCGTGGCCGACTTTCAGGGCCGCAACAAGCTAGGTGTGACGGATCTCGATCTGCCCGCTGGGCTTTTGGAGAAGCTGCAAGATCACATCACGAGTCCGTCGGTTCATCGCACCACTTTCACGAACGATACTCACCTCGTCCAGTCGCGCCCAACGGCATCCTGTACGTCAAACCTATCGTGCGACAAGGACTGCTGGGCCGCATGTTGACAGAGCTGTTGGACACGCGCGTCATGGTGAAGCAAGCGATGAAGGGCGTCAAGAACGATAAGGTACGCTTCCAAGTGGTCTTACTTCGCAAGTCTTCTGAACCTCAAGTCTGTCTGGTGCTATTAGGCACTGAGTCGGATCCTGGACGCGCGGCAGCTCGGACTCAAGTACATCGCCAATGTCACTTATGGTTACACGAGCGCGACGTATTCGGGGCGGATGCCTGCCGTAGAGATCGCAGACAGCATCGTACAGACAGGTCGAGAGACCCTCGAAAAGGTGTGTAGTGGCGGTGGCTTCGCCCCGCGCGTGCTGAAGTCGTTCGGTTCGATGCATAGGCCATCGCTGTCATCGACACGACCGAGAAATGGGGCGCGCGGGTCGTGTACGGGGACACGGACTCGGTTTTCGTCTACCTCAAAGGCAAGACCAAAGATCAAGCGTTCGAGATCGGCTATGAGATCTCAGACGTGATCACGGCCATGAACCCTGCGCCCATTAAACTCAAGTTTGAAAAGGTGCGTCGTGAGGCGTGTCCTGGCGAGACGATGCGATGACAGCGTGCTGCAGGTCTACTTGCCGTGCGTTCTCATGGCCAAGAAACGCTACGTCGGATTCAAGTACGAGACGCCCGACGAGGTGGAACCTACGTTCGATGCTAAGGGCATCGAGACGGTGCGCCGCGATGGCGTACCAGCCCAGGCGAAAATGACAGAGACGTGTTTAAAGTCTGTCGCTTTCGTGATTGCAGGCCTACTCGACGATACTGACGCGATGTACGTGCGTATTCAGAATCCTATTTCGTACGCAAGACTTGAGCGAGGTCAAGAGCCACTGTTACAAGACATGGTCAAAGATCTTGCGCAACAGAATTTCGTTGCAGGATTTCATTTTTGCAAAGGAGGTGAAGATGGGGACATATAGGTGAGGAACGCGTAGAGCACATTGGCACACGAAAGTCACCTTTTCCTCCAAAGTGACAGAGGGCCTCCACCTCCCGGCGTCGCGGTGGCTGCACGAAGGCTCTTGCAGGACGGAAATGACGAGGCTCAGTATGGCGACCGTATACCGTACGTCATCGTTCGCGGCGATCCGAACGCGCGGCTCGTAGAGAGAGCCATTACACCAGAAGAGTTTCTAGCGAACCGGTACGTCCCGACCATACTCGTCAATATCCATACTGATGTATGACGACAAGGCAATTGCGCATCGATGCGTCCTATTACATTTCCAGGGTCCTCATACCCCCATTGGAGCGCATTTTCAACCTCGTCGGGGCTGATGTTCGTGCATGGTACGACGAGATGCCTAAAACGATCACAGTCGACGAGCAGGATACCCTCGCACTCTCTCCACGGAAGCGCGCACCGACACACACCAACCGGTTCAAGATCGACGAGCATTTTCAGAGTGCGCGGTGTCTGACGTGCAAGGGCACGACTTCGGAGGGTAAGCCGCACGCTCGTTCGAGTTTCGGTATCGAAATCCGACGCACGTATACAGGTATCTGCGAAGGATGTCGTGCCGATCTGGAGAGGACGGTACCCACGTTGTTGCGTCGCGTGCGCAAGGGCGAACAGAGGCTGCTCGACGCGCAGCGGATCTGCGCGTCGTGCGCGTCGACTGCGGCGAGTGAGCCTAGTGGGTGTATGAACATTGATTGTCCGTGGCTGTACGAACGAAAGAAGGCGGAGCAGAAGGTCGATTTCTTGGACGGGTTGCGCACGCTGGTGGAGGACTTGGACGTGTCCAAAGACGGGCACACACAAATAGACGAGATCGTGCTATAGGCTCTGGACGATATTGCTGAAAGGTGTCGACTAGTGCTGCTAAACAAGGGTCGAAGCTGAAAAGTTCCATCTTGGGTCGAACGTTGGCGGGAGCAAAAAGCTTGGAAATGAGGTTAGTAGGAGAGAGGCTGAAAAGTCACCAGCTCAGGACGCAACGAAACTTACCACAGGTTGAGATCGATCAGAATAGCGCTGCTTTTGTTTGGAAAGCAGTCTCTTGGATGATCTGACTTGCTAGCAGTATTATGACGGCTTCGTGGAACAGGGGCCTTTTAGCGGAGGATTGCCTTACTATGCTTGATGCCACCGTAACAGTGGGTGCTACGACAGAAACCGACGACTTTGTTGTGTCGGTGTTGCCTGCTCAAGGTAATGCAGTATTCTCCACACGAAGAAAAAGAGTGCTTCATTTTTGGAGAGGTCAAACCAGAGAGGATGAACTGTTGGAGATTCAGTCCGCTGTAGCCTGAGATACTTTTTACCTACGTGTCACTTACCTTCCTTTTCGGGCACTATCGTAGTTACTCGCACGACTGGTATCCTACGTAAGCCGAGTCGCGAGGCGGCGTAGGAGTTAGTCTGCGCGTGAGCGAAGCGAGGTGGCGCGCGCTTTCTTCTTCTTCGCCACCTCCTTCGCTCGGGCTACGCACGCCTCAGCGTTTTCTCTTTTTCGTCTTTTTTTCCATTCTTCAGAATCGTTTCGAATAGCGAGAATGGAAGACCCTCACCTGGAAGTAATGCCAGACTTCGCTTCCCCCGAGCGGGCAGACGACCGCCTCGTGTTAACCGTCGAAGGAAGATCGGAAGAAGAAGAAGCCGCTTTGCTCCAAAACCTTTGGCAGGTCGACCACGAGAGACGATGCGCGGCCTGGGACCGAGAACAGGCGGACAGAGTCCGCGTGGAAAGAGAGGAGAGAGCCCAAGCGGAGCAGGCGAAACTAGCTGTTACGATTCACTCTTTTCCCCTTCGCTTAGTCATCCCTATGCCTATTCTCAGACTTATCCTTTGGAACCTTCTCGCGAAACGCCCGCATGGCCTTCCTGCTTCCCTTCACCTTTGCTGACTCCTTCTGACTTCCTGCTTAGTCAGCAAGCTTCTCTTCTTCCTTTCTGACTTCTTCAGACTTCTCTTCCGTCAGAAGCTTCCCCTGCCACCCCCTGTTTCACCTTTCTTACTCCGCTTCCCACTCAGACTTCTATGACCTTCCAATTGCTTACCTCATCGTTCTATAGACTCTCTATTTAAACCTCAGGTCTCGCTTAGTTACTCCTTAGCTTAGACCTCCCTTGAGCACTTCCCCCCCATCTTAAGCATCGCTCAGCTACTTAGCCCACTGCTACTTAGCCCTTGCTACCTATCCTTGTACTCGCTTGTACTCGGAATCCATATCCTGCTGCTCAACTCCTACCCGTCATTCTAAGTCTCCGTCCCGCCACTCGGACGTATCCTAGTCACTTTTGACCTGTCCGCTAGACGGTTACTTAGGTCCTCCACGACAGGAGGTCACTTGGATCGCCATCCCTTAATCGGCCGTACTTGCCCTGCCCGTTTAGGCAGTCTTCTAAAGCCCTACTCGTCCCGCCTCCTCTCGGCGGTATCTAAAGACCCCTTAGCGCTCACGTCACTCCTCCCGCTCACCCTAGTCGACCTTGTTACGGTTGTCTCTCTTTGCTTTAGCCTTTCGTCCTTCCATCAAGGGATACTCTTGATCCTACACGGGTCAAGCGTAACACTAGCCAAGGAGGAAGAATTCGAGTTAGCGAGACAGGAGGAGCGCAAAAAGTACAAGAACAAATTTGTGCCCATACCAAACAGGCCTCTTCCCGCTCGCGCTATTTTTCTCCCTCCGCAACACGCGTTCAACAAACTACGGAAAGGTGAATACATTCCCCTGTACTATTTCACGAACAGAGGAATTCGAGAAGCGGAGGACGACACCCCGAACTTGGACGATGACGTCCTCACCCTCGTTCGCGCGGAAGGCGGTCCAGTATTCCAGTCAACCATGGCTGTCAAGGCCAAGGAATGCAAGGTACTGGACGAGGAACTTTCTTGGGAGGAATTCAGCGAGGTGAACCACCAGATGCTTAGAGCCATGGCTCAGCAGGATTGGCTGGAAGAGTGCACCACTATGGTGCAAGATTTTTGGCTGGCTATCGAGAACCACAAGTATCGACATGGTGAATGTGAATACTCCAAGCGAGCGCTCCTGATGTACCAGGCACGGATTCGAAAGCAATGGCACCAAACCATCGGAACAACAGAATCCTTCGCCCTCGTTCCCCTCAGTGACTTCCACCTAATGGCTTTCCAGAAGAAACTGCGAGACGCTGCAGTAAACTCACAGATCGAAATTCTACGTAAGGTACAGTAGACAATCCACCGCTATTATCCATCCTGCAATAGCTTATCATCGCTCTCAATTTCCATAATTGCAAATCCTCCCTTATGTGTGCTTGCTTCGCCACTACCCCTTCCTCCCATACCCATCCTGAACCCGCACGCGGCAATTTCGCCATGTGGCCACTTCTGGGATGTGGGTATCTACAACTCACCTCATATTCATGGCACGTTGTCATCTTGCCACTGAATGGGGCCCTTATCCACGGCGCATCATCATCCCACCACTTGTTTCATTCCTGGGCACGTCGTCATCCCACCACATGGTCACATCCAGGCATGTTGCCATCCCGCCGGAAATTTCCTTTTCTCATGCCCGAAACACAGCTGATCCTGTCCCTTGCCCTTCCCATCCGCTGTGCGGTTCTCCCCCCCCCCCCAATCGTCCGCCATGGGCCACATAACTTCTATCACAGCTGAACACGCAGGTGGCAGCCACAGCAGCCGCCACCAACACCTTCCACCCAGCGCACAGACGGGCAGTGAGTATGTCCAAGTGGCCGCTTTCCCCATCCTCAGCCGCAGTAGCAGAGGCAGCGCAGGCCAAAAGGATGCATTCCTTTCTTGCTGAAACCACAGGACCCAGAGAATCCATCAGTCTGCTGGCCAATGAGCAGCAGGCCGACCTCCCAGTCTGCGCCGTATGCCTCGGTAGAAAGAAACACAATGTTCCAGTCATCACCTGCAGGGCCAGGAGGACTTGGGACGACAAGTTCGACACAGTATGCGAGCGCATCAACAAAGCCCTGCGTTCCAGAGAGTCCAGGGAGATCGTCTGCAGTTATTGGCAAAAGGAATCTGGCTGCGCCCAGAAGCACAACTTCAAACACGTCTGCTCAGGATGTCTCTCGCCAGCACACGGAGCTTGTGCATGCCCTCGAGCTCAGAAACCAACATCCCCTAACACCCTATAGAGCAGACAATTGGGAGGAAGCCCTGAAGGAAGTGGACTTAATGGACCATTTCAGCTTCATCCTAGAGGGCTTGTGCACAGGTTTCATTGTAGGTTTCCCTCGCATAAATCATGTACAATCCCCCCTGAATAGCATTTCCATTACAACATACCGAGAAAAGTTTAATGAGATCGTAAACAAGGAGCTATCCAAACTTAGATACATCGGACTGGCGCCACTCACGCTCATAGAAGAAGTCTTAGGCCCCTACCAGACTTCCCCTTTATCCCTAATTCCCAAACCCGGTCGTCCGGACAAATTTAGATTGATACAAAACTTCTCTTTTCCCCTCTCCCCTTCCTCCACTTTTCCTTCCCTCTCGATAAATGAGGCTATTACAATTCCCCATTTCCCCTGCACATGGGGAAAATTCGAGACCGTCTTCCTGCTGATCTCGAGACTCCCTCCAGGATCGGAAGCAGCCACCCGAGATGTGGCGGAAGCTTATCGAACCATCCCATTACACCCATCGCAATGGCTGGCTGTGATTGTCAAGATCTCGGACTCAGAAGGGTGCATTGATACATGCGCAGCATTCGGGGCATCCCCATTGTGTGGGGCGTACAGCAGCATAGCAGACATGGGCACGGAGATCATGCGTTTCAAGGGCATAGGCCCACTGGACAAATGGGTGGACGACCATCTATTCATTCAAGTTAAGCACAAACATTGAGCTAACTACAATAAAGATAGGTCAAGGTGGCATGAGCAGATATGCACCATCGCCGGCAAAAAGCAGTCGCTAAGCCAAGTATGGTTCAAAGGGGCAGAACTCCCATCAAAATCAGGTTTTGAGGAATTCAGCGAAAACTGCCGTCATCCTATCCAAGACCTATCAAACGCATCCGCCTGATTGCAGCGAGAAGCCTCCTTCACTTACAACATCGACGACATCAATTGCATCTCACAAGTCCTCAGAATCCCATGGGAAATTTCAAAAGACCAGCCTTTCGTGGCGTCGACCACTTACATAGGTTTTGTATGGAACCTAAATGAGTGCATAGTAAAACTGAGTTTGACCAAATCGGACAAATACCAGGGCGCAATACAGCAGTGGAATGAGAGAGGCACAACCTCAAACATGTGCAGGAACTATATGGCAAATTGCTGCATGCGTCCACTCTCTCACAGCAAGGGCATGCACACCTAACGGGGCTAGAGGTGATGCTAGCAACATGCACGAAACACCCTTTCGTCCTCTACCACCCAGACAAGCGCACACACGACGACCTGGCCTGGTGGTCGGAAAAACTTTCCTCGGCATCTCTCATTCACAACATCACCCCACTACCCTCTTTTGTAGACCTTCAAGCATTCTCGGATGCCAGTACTGGCGTTGGAATCGGCATTGTCATCAAAGGCAGATGGCGAGCCTGGAGACTCATACCAGGTTGGGAAACTCTCCATGGCCGACGAGACATCACATGGGCAGAGGCTGTCGGCCTTGAGCTCTTACTGCATGCCATCAACAAAAGCATCAACTCAGCCATCATGATGCATGTCCTCGTCCACTGCGACAATACCAGTGTCATCGAAAGCTGGTGCGTGGGAAGACATAGGAATAACGCTGTTAATGGCGTATTCAAGCGAATGCACCAGGTCATCCATGATTCCCCTCGGATACTCAGCCTCCTTGCTCGCTACGTCCCCAGCACAGACAATCCCACAGATCTCCCATCTCGCAGCATCTACAATACTATCGAACGTCGTCTCCCATGGCAAGACTTACCAGGAGATCTCTACGGCTATATCATTGACGAAGAGCAACCTCTTTCAAACAGAGAGCTCCAATGCCTCAGAGAAGGGGCTTACTCCAGACCAGCTCAACGAGTTATGGACAAACTCCACAAGCAGCAGGAAGCCAAAGCCGAGCGTCACACCAAGGCCAGTGCAGAGAGCCAGCTTATTGCCCAAGCCCTCCGAAGCGATGGAATCCAGTCATATTCAGCGCTTTAATGCCCCACTCCCAACAGGTCAAATTCACAGCAGCAGAGTGAGACCCTATCCACCAGACCTTACCCCCCTTCCATCTCATTACCGTCTGCACTGTCCAGCAAAAGACAGGCTCCGCCTCTGGACTCCAGCCATAGAAAATTCACACTCTCAGTTTGATCGAGAAAACTGCACAGTCTCGGATGACGCCCTTAATCACGTCATTGAAGTCATAGGCGCATCCTGGGCAGACAGTACCAAGGAATTGTATGGTACAGGTCTACTAGTCTATCATTTCTACTGTGACATGAACAACATACCTGAAAAGGAGTGCTGTCCAGTACTGCGAGCTCTATTCATGGCTTTCCTTGCCAGTCTAGCGGGCACTTTTTCAGGAACAACAGTGTCCAATTACACAGCTGGAATTCGGGCCTGGCACCTCCTGCATGGCCAATCCTGGGATATCAACACCAGTGAATTGAAACTCGCCTTACAAGGCGCGGCCAAACTCGCACCACGTTCATCAAAATTACCCAAACGACCTCCGGTGACAGCAGGAGACCTGGAAATCTTATGTGCCAGCCTAAACGCCAGCAACCCAGGAGACGCGGCCGTACTAGCATGCATCTCAGTCGTCTTTTATTGCGTCACAAGATTAGGAGAATTTACAGTTCCCACCATCGCGAGATTCGACCCAGACAAACATATAAAAAGATCCGACGCTAGGAAAGTACAGGATGAGCAGGGGAGAACAGTCTTAGATTTTTCTATCCTGGTTACCAAATGCAATTCAGATGGTGAGCATGCTCAATGTGCCCCTCACCCGAACAGTATCATGGATCCTTTCGCAGCTCTAGAAAATCACTTCCGCGTCAATCCAGCCCCACCAAGTGTGCACCTATTCACTTGGCGTCACCCTAAAACTGGGCTCCGTCCACTATCCAAATCTCACGTGACATCAAGAATATCTACCATCGTCAAGCAGCACCACTTGACAGACATCAAAGGGCACAGTCTAAGAATAGGGGGGAC
>JBBPTU010000611.1:0-20647 GCA_038094295.1 Tylopilus aff. beelii | reverse complement strand
TCGTGATCGGACTTTGCGTTATATGCCGACCAAAGAACTCAGAGGTCTTGAGGAATGCTGCCCATTTTTAAGGGTTACAAGAGCCGATTTCCTTCGTGACTGAAGGCAGTCCAGCTCGCTTGATCAATGGAGTACAGTCAGTGTATTAGCGACACCGGCGCCATGAGTGCTCACTTTCGTATGCTTCGCATCTACAAAGGACTTCAGGTTCGTTGCAGAGGGACTGAGTAGTGCGAAAGATGAGACCATTTGCAGTAACCGCAGTCCGGAACTCGCTAGTGGTAGAGATGAACTACACCACTTGTGTCAGTGAGTGAACGGAATGCGGTGATCGGATCATGTGGGAATATTACGAAATGGTTCCTACTGGGTGATCCGACCATGCTGATACCTGCGGCCCCCGCGCCGTGCTTGATATCCGGGCGGGCTATGTATAGGGCTTGAGTGCAGGCCGTTCTCGCCATTCGATTAAGTGCCACGTCTCTCTTCAAGATGTTCTCCCCTCCCGCATGCCATCGCGCCCGTTCCTCCTGCTTCTAGGTCGTCTTTCCCGCCTCACGCGCATCGCTCTTGTCTGTCTGCGTCACCCAGACTTTTCATCATTCATTCTGAGTTCTGGGGCATCCTGAATGCGTGTGCCTGGTACCCCGCCTCTCGACCTCCACACAATCCTCCGTACGTCCTCCTGTCATTTCCTTTTCATTCTGAATGGGTGTCCACAAGTACTCCATCCCAGTGCCCGCCAAGTTTTTTTGCCACTCCTGCCATATTTGTCTTTCCATCCCTCCATTCTTTTTGCCTCAAGTTAGTTCCTGTGCATTGACCTCACTACGTGCGCCATTCCCGCCTCGTTCGTACCTCTATCTTCCGCTCGATGCCCGCTTCCGTGCGTTGTCCTTGCGTTTCGCGGCATGACCTACCAGGGAGGTTGTAATTCCAGTAATTCTTAATTCGTTGCCCGTAGACCCTCACCTCCGTGATGTAGTAACTTCTGGTCGAGCCCAACTCCGCAGGAGCCAGAGTTATAACCGCTCAACTAAATTTTCGAGATACGTAGTTAGCTACGCTATCCGTTTACTCTAACACGGTGACACCATAGTATCTACAAGTTGTCTAGCTTGGATGCATTCAGTCAGAGCCACGGACGAGAAATAAGCTTCAATACCACTGCCACAGAAGCATCCAAAGTAGTATTGCGGTGCATATAGGCCAGTGGGGAAATCGCACCACGCGCATTTATTCGAAGATTATAGTTCGTTCGGACTTGCCCCTCTGGTTATTTATACTGGTCTCTTGACGATACACTGGCAGACGATAATCGACTCGGAGATGTAATGTCGAAGAAGGGCTAGCACCAGTACTACCCCGCTTTCTGCATGTATGCCAAGGAAGTGATACTCCTTTGAGTCACCGTCACGATCCGTATAAAATGCTTTCATCGACAGGCAGTTGCAACCATGTCAATGATATTGTGTGTGTGAACGTTCCATAAAAGAACGACGGATCACCTATCAGTATACGAATTATAGTCTATGCAGACAGTGTAACCTCTTTAGCAGCAATGGGTACCCTCACATTTCGCCATCTTGCGGGGCCAGCGACACGGCCAACGGCATCTGAACACCACGGTCAAACTCGCCTTCGACCATCGGTACCGTGAGCAGCACCGTCTGCCGCACAATCCGCTCGGCCTTGTCGGTCATCGCGAACTCGAACCTCCCCACGAGCGTCGATAGGAACACTTGCATCTCAATCAGACTGTAGTGCAACATTAACGGTACACGTAGATGACATGAAGGAGGGAAGCTTACGCAAAGCGCCAACCTATGCATGCGCGGGTGCCACTCAAGAAGGACAACCTGATAGGACTGTGAGTACGTAGACTTAGGGGTGAAATTGGCGCACAAGTTGCAGTATACACCAAGGTTAGGCAATTCCCTGTGGTCCATTGTGCCGTCCAGCCACCGAGTAGGTCTAAACTCGTGCGCGTCCTCTCCCCAGAGGTCTTCATTACTGTGATGCCATACCTAGCATCAACCCACCTGAACGGTGCCCGTACGACAATAAAACCTACCGATTATATGCAGCCATAGATATCACGATTTCAGTGCCCTTGGGAACACGGATTTCATTGATCGTCTCGCCGGACTCCGTGATGATCGGTTTGGAAAGTGGAAGGACCTCATCTCGACTGGCCATTCGCAGCGTGCGAGGCTCTGCCGGGTGCATTCGTAATCCTTCCTGTGGAGAAGGTCAAGAGGAGACACAGTGAGAGAATGTTTTACCTTGATCACGGCGTTCAGGTAAGGCATACTCTCTAAATCCGTGACTGTCAGGTTTGAATCGCTGCGGCTATAAACAGTCGCTTTCATCTTCCTTATCTCGTCTCGTAACATGGACTGAACACCCGGATTCCGTGCAAGCTCCAGGAATATCCAAGCCAAGGTGTTTGCGGTAGTATCGTGGCCTGCGAACATGATAGTGCTGTATACGATCAGGATCACAGGCATCATCAGAGAATCGTAGAGAAACTCACCACATCTGGGCGTATAACTCTTCGTCCGACAACCTTCTCTTCGCGGTTGCGTCCATGTTGGCCTTGACTGTGAAGAAGTTAACGCCACACGCCAGTAATGTATAGACGACGCACCGAGAAGGGTGAGGATATCGCGATTACCCTTTCCTTGCAGGAGCGCATCCGCCTTGTCTCGTACTAGTTCCTTGACGATCTTTGTGGTGGTAGCCCTCATATCGCGTGCGCGTGCGAGCCGAGGACTCGATCCATTTTCGGCAACCCACTGTAGTATCCATGTCGGGACATACTTTGATGCCGCTTGTACGAAAATTTGCGTTGTGGAAGGTAACCCGAATATATCCTTGCTAGGATCGAGTTAGGCACAACCTCGGGTGAACGAGGGAATGCTGACAAATAATTGTTGTACTTTTTTGCAAGAGGATGCAAGTCATCGCGGATCGTGCCGAACTCAACGTCGAATATGGCTGTAGAGATGGTGCGTAATCCACTCTTGCAGAATGAAAAAAGAATCCTACCACGGCCGATCACATCCAGTGTTCCACGCGAAAGCCATTCTAGAACATTGATAACGACGCGCTGATCATCACCACCTGTAATGATTTCTGACCACCTCATACTTAGAGCTTCCGCACAACCCTCGAAGATTGGTAACAGGGCTTTGCTCTCGCTTGGGCCAAATCCAGGAAGCAGGATATTCTTGTGCCGTTTATGGTCCTCGCCTACGGTCTGGTTAGTTTAAAGGAAATTCGCAGAAGTGGGAACTA
The DNA here is from genome assembly GCA_038094295.1 of Tylopilus aff. beelii. Taxonomy (NCBI): domain Eukaryota; kingdom Fungi; phylum Basidiomycota; class Agaricomycetes; order Boletales; family Boletaceae; genus Tylopilus; species Tylopilus aff. beelii. The sequence continues at coordinate 17,347 of JBBPTU010000611.1, read as the reverse complement.
CCATCAGCCCATATAATACCCTTTCCGTTCAGCATCCGCGGAATGACACGAAGGTTGGGCAGCTTTGGATAAGTGTATGTGTTCAGTATCTTCTGCAGCGCTTTCGGGTCCGTGACCAGAAGGCGATCCTCCTGTGACATACTGAGATGCGCGAACGAGAAATAGCGCAAATAAATGAACTTACTCCCAAGATGCTCTTGAACCGGATAACATTACCATACAGACTCTGCCATGCAAAGTCCGCTTCACCAACTGGATGTTGGGACAACTCCAGCAGGTTACCTGGACAGTCAGCCTGGAAGTACCCTATCTCCAGAAGAGAGGCACTTACCAACGATAAATGATGGAGATGGAGGCCCTCGAATCATGGCTAAGGATGGACGAGTAAAGCGTTTGAACAACGCATAAGCAAGAACCAGGCCAGTAAGCCCTATTACTACGGAGAAGATCATTGACAAGGTGAGATGGAACAGTTGGGACTAACTCCCGCAAAGGAATTCTTTATGAACAACCCCGCGGCGCAGCACGGAAAACGGCGAGATGTTGCAAGGGGCGAATGGGAACGGTGGGTACGTACAAATATCTTCTAATTGGAGGACTCTTCAGTAAACCGTGCTGTAATCGTTTTCTAACTCGCCGGTGGATGGCCGCTGAAACTAGAACTTTGTATCGCCTTCTTCATCACTCAATGCCGAGCTAGAGTGCACCTCCATACGGTCATGCACTGCCGTATAAACCTAGCTGTGGGGAGACAGAGATAGTATCATTAATGAACTAGGTGGTAAAACGGTCCAAAACGGTGATCAGTGCCTGGCCCTTCCGCCCTTACTGAACGTTCGCACTCAGGTCTCTGTACCTTGTACCCATCTTGAACGTTTAACAGCATTTTGGGACGAACATGGAAATGGCGGAGTGTGAGGTAGTACGGCGTGTCGGAGTTTCCGAACATAAGATTAGCTTCTTTAGGAAGTCGTGTTGCGGTCTACTCCGGCATGCCTGTTCAAAAAAAGGTGGTTGCGCCTAGCTGTGCTCATTTGTCTGCTGGTCACGTACTCTCATCGAAGGATTTCGACATTGATCTCACGACCTCCCGGCTACGACCTGTTTGACGACCGTAATTCGATACGACGTGTCCTCCCATCGTTACTCGCTAATGGCTCTACAATCCTAGGAACTACCGACGGATCAGTAGCAACTGCAGTGCCGCTGCGTTCAAACTGAATGTACAGATCAACGCAGATTGGGGGCACAACGCGTTCCGCTCGGTCTGTCATCGCCAGCTCGAACCTACCTACCAGCGTCGACAGGAATACCTGCATCTCGATCACACCATCATTTGAAATCAACGGTACTGCTGGTCAGGGAACAAAGGAAACACACGCAAAGCGCCATCCGATACAAGCGTGAATGCCGCTCAAGAAGGACAATATAATTAGATATGGAGCGAGCGAATTGACATATAATGCGGTATCCATGAACGTACAAATTCGAATATTACCGATGTTGGGAGTTCTCTGTTGTCCGTCGCGCCGTTCGACCATCGCTCGGGCCTGACTCGTGCACGATCTCTGCCCAAAAGGCCTTTTTCCCCGCCACGTCCGTAAGAGTCAGCTTAGAAAGTGGAAGGATATCGTCCTGACGAGCCATTCACAGTATATCATGAGAATCGGCCCGGAAAAGAATGTCATCTCAGCTAGTTAGTTGAAGCGGATGAAGTTGAGGACATGTGAGAAATGGAAAGTCCAGCGAAGTTGTAGTCGCGCCTCGCAGTTATGTAAAGCTGTGCTGCTTATCGGATCCTTTATGGATGGCGAGAGCCGGACTCCGTGGACGGTGAACCGCTGTAAGCACACTGGCTTACCTAGGTCCCGTAACTAGTACATATACCGTCCGGCATACTGAATGCTAAGTCATTCAGTATTCTGCCTTTTGGTGTAGCGGTTACGCGCGGCGGTCGGATCGCTTACAACCGCACGGCAGCGAGTAAATCCCGGCGGAGACCCCGAAAGGGCTCCTCCTGGTCGAAATGTTCGCGGGTAAGTGCCCATCGCAGGTACTTAGGCAATCGCGCTGGGCTGGAAGCTCCCACCCCCCCATCTGCATTACCCACACTGCAACCATCGTATCTAGGGTCGTGCCCTCAGGCCAACTCCCTCGATAGGGCGTAACGATGAAAGCTGGTACCCTAAACGGCGTTGGAATGGGACGCGGTCGGGGTAGCGGTGCCCCCTGACGAGAGCTTTCGCCGGCTCGAAACCGCACACCCATCCCACATATCCCTCCCCTGCCCCTACTCGTACTGTACAGGTATCACGTCCTGGTCCGGCCCCAATCCTCGGAAAGGGGCGCCCGACGGACGAGCAAGCAGGCTCGGCAGCCCAACACTCCCGCTCTCGCATACAGCCCCAGTCCTGGTCCCCCTTCGGGGTCCCAGGACCCCCAACTCCGCATGTACCATGTTGCTCGCGGCCGAGGCTCTGCAAGATTACTCAGCTACTGCAATTTATTGCGTCGACATCGAACCTCTGGTGATATATTTAACTCGTCCAGCCTGGCCGTCATCCCTCCCAGATCGTGCCGCATTATCTTCCCTTGATCGTTCGCTTCCTTTCCAAGGTAATCAAGTTGTCGCCACGGAATAGCCAGCACGTTCCAGACGTCGCGGGTATCATTGTGATCTGGAGGATGAAGAAAACCCTGACAGAGAGCATGGCGACAGAGTGCAATCCACAGCAGATCCAGGCAGAGGTACTTTTCGGTCCAGTCCCGTCTGTCCATTCGCCTCAGTGTTTCCGCTGTCGGCCATGGCTGGTTTTCACTCTTTTTGAACTCAAATTGATTTCATCGGCTCGTCAGCTCATCGCTCATTGATCATACTGGATCTCTCCGCTGCTTCCAGCCGGCTTCATTCGCATACCCGCCGGCCCACAAACACTCAGATCATGGTTCGGGATACTCTGCCGCATCAAGGTAAAGGAATGTTGCCAGAACAACCTCCCGGCTCTAGCAAGCAGGTGCCGCCGCCACACAGATCCTCCACGCTACCTGTTTTCGAGCGCCGTGACCGCTCATTGGCTACCTCCGCCACTCATTTTCGAGCGCAGCCGCTCGTTGGCCGCCTCCATCACTCATTTTTGAGCGCGATCGCTCATTGGCCTCCCCCGCCACCCGTTCTCGAGTGCAACCGCTCTCCCCACCTGTTTTCGAGCGCCTTCTACGTCATCCATTCTCGAGCACGACTGCTTGTTGGCCACCCTTGCCACCTGTTTTCAAGAATCATGTGTTTCCGTAGAGTCAAATGACATAATTCATTTGTTTCTAATGAATTAACAAGTAGTTTCTAGGCAGAGGGATCTTCTGTCTGGCGTGTGTCCAATTAATCGAGGATTGTGTGGCCTCGGGTAGCTATATGCATTGAATACCTAGGACTTTCGAGTCTAGGATCGTCAATCGATCCACCTGATACTCGTTGGTACAAAGCCCATGAAACTGATACGAAAAATCAGAGTGGGCCTACCCAGGGCGCTCTTCGGGGGTGCCTAAATGATGCAGTGACAGTGCTCCACGGATAAAGCAGAGAAAATGCATTACCAACAATGAACGATGGCAATGGAAGGCCGCGGATCATGGGCGAGTAAAACGCCTGAACAGCGCGTATTCGAACCAGCTGCTAGCAAGCTCGACCCAAACGTAATGAGATTGCAACTAGTAATCTGCATCACTTATAGTCGCCATGGTGGTGACTAAAACTCGAGTGCGGCCTACCTACTCGTGGGCCTCAATTTAGGCCTCGGAGGTCGACTGTTCGTACCTTCCTGTGGTTTGCCTCCGGCATCTGTACTGCAAACGGTAACCGCTGAGTTGTCGAGATAGAGGAGCTGAAGAGTTAGAACTCCGCGTCAACAACCCCCGGGCCGGACTGGTTTAACTTTTCATAGGGCGTTTCAGTTTGTCGATCGACGGGATGCACAACTAATTGACAATCCACGTTATAAAATAAAGGGACAACTTAGGGCTCGCTCTAAGTAGTGTTCTAGATTCAGTCGTTGGCCATAGCGCAGAACATGAAGATCGAATGACTACAAGTTTCATAGTCACAATCAAATGAACCAAAATTCTCTATAATCTCTATTTCACCAGGTAGCACATACACGGGCCAAAACGGCTAATATCATAGCTAGATAAGCCCTAGTAGTACACCACGATCGTTAGAATCGCGTTCAGATGAGTCGAAAATGATATAAATAAAACTATGTCAGTAACGCTATCACCATCAATCGAGCGAACAATAGTAGGATGGTGATCCTATTGTCGAGAACAGCCACCCATTAAATGTTGTTGTCCTGTGGAGCAAGTGACACAGCCAATGGCATTTGAACGCCCCGTTCCAGTTCGCCGTCGACCAACGGGACCATGAGCAGCACCGTTTGTCGTACAATCCGTTCGGCTTTGGAAGTCATACCAAACTCGAACTTGTCCACCAAAGTCGACAAGAACGCTTGAAGCCCGACGACCCTGTAATTCAAATTAATGGCGAGCTTAGCAACAATGTGTGGGAATCGTACGCAAAGCGCCATCCTATGCACCCACGGGTGCCACTCAAGAAGGTCAGTCTGTATGGACAGTAAGCCTTGCTTCAGAACGGATGGAAATCGGCGCACAGATTCGAGTATACGCCGATGCTTGGTAATTTCTTCTTATCCATGGTGCCTTCCAGCCACCGATCGGGTTTGAACTCATGCGCATCTTCTCCCCAGATCTCCTTGTCGCTGTGATGGAATCTCCGTCTTGAGTGTCTGAGGCATTTACGTGAAACATAAACTCACCGGTTGTATGCAGAGATTGATATTACAATTTCGGTGCCTTTGGGAACGAGCACCTCGTTGATCAAATCACCCGACTTGGTGAGAACTGGCTTAGAAAGCGGAAGGAAGTCGTCTTGGCCGGCGATCCGTAGGGTGTTGGACTCTGCCGGATGGAGCCGCAGAACTTCCTGATGGGAGGTTTAGAAGCCGCACAGGGTGCGTGAGATAGGAATTACCTTGATAACGGCATTCATATAGGGCATGCTCTCCAAGTCCATAACCGTAAGGTGTGAATCGCCGCGAGCGTACATGACCGCCTCAGTCTTCCGTATCTCATCTCGTAATCTGGATTGAACGTCTGGGTTTCGTGCAAGTTCAAGTAGTGCCCAAGACAGAGTAGTTGCGGTAGTCTCGTGGCCTGCAAATAGAAGCGTACTTTGTATATCGTGGTGTGAGAGGTCCCGGAGTAGGAACAGGTGGGAAAGACGCACCGCATCGATGCATACAACTCTTCATCGGACAACCGCCTCTTTGCGGTTGCATCCATGTTAGCCTTGACTATCAAAATGTTAGCAAGGAAAAAATAAGTGACGAGCAGCATAATGTCGACATACTGAGAAGGGTAAGGATGTCGCGGCTACCCTTTCCTTGTAATAATGCCTCAGCCTTTTCCCGTACTAACCCCTCGACAACACGGGTGGTCGTGGCTTTCATATTACGTGCGCGTGCGAGTCGAGGGCTCGATCCGTTGTCGGCCATCCATTGGAGTATCCCCATCGGAACATACTTTGAAGCCGCTTGAATAAATATTTGTGTTGCCGAAGGCAGACCAAAAATATCGTTGCTACAACAGAGTTAGCCGGCGACGAAACTTCGAAGAGTAAGGTAAGACTGACAAGTAATTTTTGTACCCCTTTGCAAGGGGATGTAAATTATCCTGGAGCGTACCAAATTCAATGTCGAAGGCAGCTGTTAAAACGGTGCGTAATGATATTTGTCACGAGAAAGGAAATAACAATCATACCACGGCCGATCACATCCAGGGTTCCTCGCGAAAGCCAATCCAGAACGTTGATGACCATGGGCTGGTCATCGTTACTTGCGATGGATTCTGACCATTTCATACTTATAGCCTCCGCGGAATTCTTAAAGATTGGGAGGAAAACTTTGCATTCGTTGTGCCCGAATCCAGGAAGCATGATGCTTCTCTGTCGTTTGTGAACCTCACCTGTCACGCCGTTAGTGCTCTGGAAGTAAATAGGGAGGGACAAAAACTACCGTCAGCCCAGTTGATCCCTTTCCCGTGTAGCATCCGTGAAATAGCACGGATATTGTGCAGTTTTGGGTAGCTATATCCAGATGTATTCAATATCTTCTGCAAAGCCTTCGGGTCAGCGATTAGAAGTCGATCTTCCTGAGGTTCGTTGATCACGAGGTTTAGTTAACGATGATGCAAATTGAGAGATGGCAAGACAAAATGGACCTACTCCTAAGACACTCTTGAACCGAACGACATTACCATACTGGTTCTGCCATGCAAAGTCTGCCTCGCCAGCTGGACGTTGGTACAGTTCGAGGAGATTTCCTAAAAACGATCAGGGATATGTAACTGCGAGTAGAACGACATGGACACACCGATGATAAACGACGGTGATCTTGGACCACGGATCACGGAAAGAGGTGTACGAGAAAAACGCTTGAGCAATGCATAAATAATAACCAGGGCAACTGGCCCTGCGGTACGAGCAGTCAGGATATACCAGTTGGGGCCTCTTGTATCTCCACTACCGTCACCTTTATCTTCGTTAGATCATTGACAACCGACCATGCTACTCACTCACCAACGCGAGGAGTAACGGTGCGCAACGGCCTAGTGTCTGTTCCGAAAAGGGTTTCTCATTTACCAATTGTTCTCCTGGAGCGCAACCTACTCACCTGCAGTGTGGGTAACCACTGGCAGGGTAACCCACTTGTTGGCTTCTTCGGCATCTGTTCCAGAAAGGGCTTCTCATTCACAACTTGTTCGCCTGTAGCAGAATCTGCGCACCATTAATTCCGCCGACGGTACCGGGTTCTTCTAAATCTATTCCTGCAAGAGTTTCCCTTTAACACTCGTCCCCCTGTAGGGCAACTTACTCACCCGCTGCGCGAGTAGCCAAGGTGGACCAGCCAGGAAAGCCGGAGGGGTTTCCAACATCATCTATTTCCCCTTTACTGTCAGAATGCTTATAGCCGACTTCGCAACCCACTCACCCACTCGAGGAACAACGGTACCAAACGGTCCAGTTTCTGTCCCAAAATTGGTTTCTCCTTAACCATCTGGGTCCGTAGTGTTAGGAAACTTGCTCACCTTCACCGCGAGCTGTAACAGTGGCCAACGCGTCGGCAGGGTCATTCGTTTGAGAAAGGCTACGTGTCCCCTGCACGGTAGGCGTACACGCCGAGATGCCGATTAAAATGGCTAACAAGGTATTCGAATGTGTAAGACGAATCTGCATGATTGCAAGATGTGGGACAATAGTCAATGAGAGGTGATATGAGGTAGTTCTGTGGAGTGTTTGCTGAGTTGTCTGAGATCCAAGGACCCACCTGGGTTTTTATACTCCTAGACCTTGCATAGAATTGCTATGGTGCTTGCGATGATACTTGTGCCATTTTCGTCCTGGTCAAGTTCCACGACTCAGTATTGATTAGACGGCTCGACATCGCAAGCTGCGCACCCAACAGCACGGTTAACATCGTGAGTTTCGGTGCATCCAATACAGATCAATGATTAGACAAAGGGGGTAATGTATTCTAGTGAACGAACCAGCATTGCGCAGTCTTGTTTCACCACATACGTTCACACCACCGAGAGTACCGGTGCGATGGTATCAAGTAGCCGTGCTGCTCGCTGTGAAATGCAAGCGACGGCTTGTTGTCTAGGGAGGAGGATGTCAGAATATAGATGTAGAGCGAGTCCAGGACTTATTAAGAACAGCTGAAACTCGATGGACAACTAAGCTGTTGGGCGGACCGTGATATCAAGACATGTTGATGTATGGGATTTGCGAGAACCGTGCTATGAAGTTAATTCTCACGTGCATAAGTAGGCAAATCGTGAAAAGCCACGCGAGCAAGTTGCAAGCATTCATCTAGAATTATTAGGCACCATCTCTGAGACTTTCTTACCGTAGCCCGTTGGCCCCCCACGAGCTTCCGTATCATGAGCGGGGCGATCACCCAAATACGTTTGCACTAATAACTAATAGCACATCCACGGGTTTTGATGTTTGATGCGGTAAAGCGAGTTTCCCTGGCTACCTTTCGTGCGCGTCACCCCGGCCGCCGACGACAAGGCTTGCACGAGCCATGCCCAATGCCGCAGCCCTACGTTTCGTGATCGGGCTTTGTGTTATATGCCGCCCAAAGGGCCCCGAAGTCTGGAGGAATACTGTCCATTTCCAAATGGTCACAAGAGCCGATTTCCATCGCGACCGAAGGCAGTCCAGCTCGCTTGATCAACGGAGTGTATAGTTAGTGTATTAGCGACACTGATGCTTGAACGAGTGCTCGCTGTAAGCACATTGGCTTACCTAGGTCTCGTAACCAGTACATATACCGTCCGGCATACTGAACGCTAGTCGTTCAGTATCCTGCCTTTTGGTGTAGCGGTTGCGCGCGGCGGTCGGAGCGCTTACACTGGCTTCCGTATCCTTCACGTCTGCACAGGACTCAGGACTTCAGGTTCGTTGCAGAGTGACTAAGTAATGCGAAAGATGAGACCATTTACAGTAAACACAATCCGGAACTGGCAGGTGGTAGAGATGAACTTGTGTCAGTGAGTGAACGGAATGCGGGTGGTCCACTAACTTCAAGTTGAGTACCTTGCCGTTCTCACGGTGTTCGGAAAATTTCCGGCACACGCCTCCGTCTGGTTTGTCTCTCCCGTTACTAATGTAGCATCGAACTTAATGGTTGGTGCTTCACACACATCTTTGTGGTCTGCTCCAGTGAGGTGTATGCCGACCTGATAGACATTGCAAGTGCGATTGGCAGAGAAGTGGACAGGGTTCAGAGGAGCGCTGTATCTAGGTTCGCACCTCATCTTTTTTGACTGTATCAGCCGGATATCACTCCTTTGTTTACTCCTTCCCTACTCCTCAAGAGCGTTACACAACTTATTGCTAGTCTACGCTTCTCGACTTGCTGATTCACCATGGTGGCTCCGACGCCCACCAGAATGAATAAACAGAGGACAAGGAAAGCGAGGGACAATCACATGGGCCAGCAGTTCATGTGTCTGGCAAGCATCCCCATCCCATGCCGTCGAGGAATCCTTACTATGTAGGGAGAGCCAAATTTCGGTGTCCAGGATCATCAGCAATGCAGGTTCTAAGGACACGTCGCTTGGCAGGTATCCAGAGGCTAACGCTCCACAGAGTTGAGACGTATAGAGTCAACCTAACACCCTAATACGATTCAACCGGTGAAACATGTATGTTCCAATCCGGACAGGACCTTCATACCATTATCATGGGTCATTGGAATGGGGATGCGGCATCTTGAGGCTAGTAGAAAAACGCAGAAGCACAGTGAAGAATGCAATGCAGCTGCGTAACACGCAAATATAGAACTAACACAGTGGTCCGCCCGATATTTCCTCCGCCGGTCCGTCGGTAGATTTCTGTCAGGTAATTCCGATCAGTTCGAATATCGAACCCCTGAACCTGGGTATTGTGGAACTACAAATTCTAAAAACTGTAATACTTACGTATCCACTGGACAATAAACTATAGCCCTATGGTAGATGATTGCTCCAACATTCGTCCTCGCTCGAAGCCAAACTCGAAAGACGAATGTTCACTTTGAACTATAGCGATCTGGATAGCGCTTGTCAGCCGGGTGCAAGGTGCTGGCATTGTAATCCACAAGATCGAGGTATGTGATTTGTTGTTGCCTGTGTCAGTGCGAAGACGAACCTAAGATTAGTAAGGCTGTAAGACCTTGATCGTGAGGGTACTGCTACACATGCGACGACTCGGAACTCGCCCATGCCCATGCCCATGCTCATGACGACAGTGCCATCGGGCTCAGGTTGCATTCCGGGTCAGAACTTCAGGCGTGTTAGTGCTTAACTAGTAACTAGTATCGATCAGCCGTTCAAGGCCAGATGGACCACGTATGATCTCATCAAAATGTGGTGACACTGTTGTGCAGGAAAGATGGAGAACAAGGCGCTATCACTGGGCCCTCGAATGGACCAATTTATCATCAGTGTCAGGTGCTACCGACTCAGACTCGAAACAAAGGCACTTGTATTGCAAACTGAAACATTCATTTCGCAAGGGCAAAATATTAACAGAATACTGACGGGCCTAACCATATACAAAGCTTGGCTTGCCGAGAAGACAGGGGACTGGTTCATAAATGTTTGAGCAGCATCGTAAGTGGCCTACTTGCTCTCTTGCGCCTCCGCCATCTCGACAAGAGTGTACCAGCGCTTACGGATAATTTCCGAGTCCGCTTTAAAAACGCATGAGAGTCGGTGCCATGTGCTTATGATGAGGCAACCTACTCACCCTCTGCACGAGTAGCGAGAGTGTACCACTCGTCGACGGGACCCTTCTCTTCGGTATCTGTTCCGACAAGGGTTTAACATTTGTCCGCCTGCAGCGCAACTTACTTACCCTCAGAACGAGTAGCAAGGGTGTACCACTCGTCGATGGGACCCTTCTCTTCTGTATCTGTTCCGATAGTGGTTTTTCCATTAACGTTTGTTCGTCTGCAGCGCAAACTACTCACCCTCGGAGCGAGTAGCAAGAACGTACCACTCATCGACAGGGCCTGTCTCTTCGGCATCTGTTTCGATGGGGGTTCCTCCTTTAACGTTTGTTCGTCTGCAGCGCAAACTACTCACCCTCGGAGCGAGTAGCAAGAACGTACCACTCATCGACAGGGCCTGTCTCTTCGGCATCTGTTTCGATGGGGGTTCCTCCTTTAACGTTTGTTCGCCCACAATGCAACTTACTCACCCTCAGAGCGAGTAGCCAGGGTGTACCATTCGTCCACTGGACCCTTGGTGTCTTCGATGCCTGTTCCAACGAGTGTTTCCCCTTTACTAATCATTCGCCGGTAACACAACCTACTCACCCTCAGAGCGAGTAGCCAGAGTGTACCACTCGTCAACTGGACCCTTGGTCTCTTCGACGTCTGTTCCGACAAGGTTTTCTCCCTTTTTGTGCCCGTAGTACTGAGAAACGTGCTCACCCTCGGCGCGAGTAGCCAGAGTGTACCACTCGTCGACGGGACCATTTGCTGGAGTAGGGCTGCGTGCCTCAAAGACGTCTGTGGCCGTCAGAAATTACTAGTTTTAGGCCCCTTTTAAAGTAAGCCTGTGGCCGACTCACGGGTACCAACACCGCCGCCATTAGGGCCACGCTTTACGGGCGGGGTATTAGCGTTAATCGCTGTGATTCGGCGGTCGACATGGTCAGTTGTAGGAACGAGAGGGTACTCATACAACCCACCAGCACCGTGCACGGTAGATGTACACGCAGAGAGGCCGATCAAAATAGCCAACAAGGTGTTCGAGTATGTGAGACGGATATGCATGACTGCAAGAGACGATAATCGATGAGAAGTAAGATGGGTGGTTCTGAAGAGCAACTGTCTGGTTGTCTGAGTTGCAAGAACCTGCCCCGGGTTTATATCCTGGGCTCGGACATCGGTTTGCTACAGTGTCGTCACACTTGGTCCCTTTTCATCCTAGTCGAGTTTCACGACTCAGCATTGATCAGATGGCTCGATGCCGCGAGCTGCGGACCCGACGGTCGACACCCTGAGTTCCGGTGCACCAAACACAAACCGACCATAAGACAAAGTAGGCAATTTATCCCAAATTCTGGGTGGCGAACCTGCATTGCGCATTCTTTTTGTTCTGCCACACGTTCGTGCCACAGAGACAGCCAGAGCCACCGTTTCAAGTAGCTGTGCTGCTTACCGTGGATTTGACAAACTCAATGCGGAGAAGTGTGCGAGAGAGGGTTGTCTGGGCATGGTGAATCAAAATATGCAAGCAGTGTTGGTCCAGGACTTAGCAGGAGTAGTTAACACTTGGTGGACAATTAGGTGGTTTAGCAAGCAAGGATGCAAAGACACCTCGACGTGTGATTGATCAAATGGCACAGGGATCCGATAAAGTTAATTCCCACGTGCGTAGGCTGATCATGAAACGCCATGTGGGTAAAGAATTCGTCCAAATCAAGTATCATTTTATCATTTTGCAAGTTCCGCCCATTCTCTTACCGTAACCCGTTGGTGTCCCACACCCCCAGGCTTCGTACCAAGACTGCCAGAAGGTTTAGGTTATGACTAAGGGACTTTCCAGTTGCACAGAATTCTCGGCCGATGCAAGTACGAGCCGTCCCATCCGGACCTTCGTTAGCTACTTGCGTAGAACTTGATTAGTCCATAGAACAATAAATGCACTTATCCAAAAGTGATATCACCACGCACATGAGCCATAGCGCATCGTTTATCAACTTGGACTATTTCAGTGCCAATGTCTTCCAAATATATCTGCGCATCCTCCGCGTACGTACCCTGGGCTGTGAAAGGGAAAGTTAGTTGCCTAGTCGGGGACTTACCAGGAACCCTTTTCTGAACATTCATCCAGCCGCGTTGGCTTGCTTGCAACGCATCCAACATGAGCGACGAACGCGTTACATCGCAAACAGCGTCAACATGCACACAGTCAAAGTCTAATTCAGTGAAAGTGAAAGTCCCTGACTATCTTTCGTACACACTATGGGCTCCGGCTCCTGATATCATAGAGTCCAATTGAGGCCGCGGCCCTTGATTGTGTGATCGGACTTTGCGTTATACACCGGCCAGGAGTTCGGAAGGAAGAGAGCCCTGAATTCGTGGGGATGGCAGTCGACAAGGTCTTGAGGAGTGCTGCCCATTTCCAGAGATTTACAGGTGCCGATTTCTGCTGTGACGGGGGGCAGTTCATCTGTCTCCCAAGACTCCCAACTTGTCAATGGAATGTCGTCAGTTCAGGGAGTGACCAATTTCGTACCCTTGACGTATGCAGAGTACGTGGTAAACGCTTCGTAGAGTGACTGGGTAGAACGATAGTTGCTAGTGCAGTACTGCAGTACTTGGCAATAAAAATTTAGCTGGTGTGCCCGTCGATCGGCTTCGCTGCCCATGTTGGAACTCCGATATTGACCCAGAACGACTCGGAATCGGACAGTCTCACCAAGAGTCGGTACTCTGCCTCCACTTTTTCCCCAGGCAGGTTACCACCAGTGCTACTGTGGATGAAAATGTACACCCCCCTGGATGTGACCCTAGCGACACATCGAACAGTGTCTTTGGAATACCCACTGGATACACTCATCTTCCTTATGGCAGACAAGCACCATGTTGAATTGTTTCCTGAGCGGAATAGTGAACGGGTTTACCCATGTACTCATTCGATACACACGCTCACCATAGCCCTGACATACTGTGAGTAACAATGCTTCGACCTGCTCAGATAGAAATGTTGCTAGGACGTGTAAGACTCAGCGGAAAGCGGGTTCAACGGGTCCACCTCCCTTGACTCGTGATTGACATTGAAAGCGTAAATGGTATTACACAGCTTCGAAAAACAAGAGATGATCGTTACAGATTGAGTGAATAAAAGGAAGTCATACACCGTGGCCAGACGGCGTATGCTGTTGTCACCGCTCTCATATCAACAACGCGGCGACTCCTCGGTTGGGTACGGACGTCAACTAATCGTCCTGGGGTGCGAGAGACACGGTGAGCGGCATTTGAACACCTCGATCGAGTTCACCGTCCACACATGGAGACATGATTATCACCGATTGCCGTACAATCCGTTCGGCCTTGTCCATCATTGCAAACTCAAACTTACCCACCAAGCTCGAGATGAACGCTTGCGTCTCGATGAGACTGTAGTTTTCCGATCAACGATGAGCGGTACGACACGAAATATGGGACCGTACGAAAAGCGCCACCCTATGCAGCCCCGAATCCCACCTCCAAAGGTCAGTCTGTTGTAACAGAGGGTAAGTTGGTATCCGTCGTGACATAGTGCTGGTATAAAGGGACTCACAAGTTCGAGTATGCACCAATGACAGGTAATTTATTGTCCATCACGCCATCCAACCATCGATCGGGTTTGAATTCGTGCGCGTCCTCTCCCCAAATGTCCTTATCACTGTAATACCGCGTTTAGTAACCGATCCGAAATAGTCATACTACAAAGACATAAGGTACCGATTGTATGCAGCGATAGAGATCATAATCTCAGTGCCTTTCGGAATACGGACTTCATTAATCAAGTCTCCAGATTCAGTGAGAATCGGCTTGGAAAGTGGAAGGATGTCATCTTGACTGGCGATGCGAGTCGTGTTGGACACTGCCGAATGGAACCGTAGTCCCTCCTTGGTAAGAATTGAGTAAGACTGCACGTGCTAGGCGATGCTGATTACCTTGATCACAGCATTCAGGTAAGGCATACTATCCAGGTCTGCGAACGTGAGCTGTGAACCGCCACTGGTAGCTTCTGCTCTTCTTATCTCAGATCGGAGCCTAGATTGAACTTTTGGATTGCGCGCGAGCTCCAGCAATATCCAAGCCAGCGTGTTTGCAGTAGTCTCATGACCTGATATGAGGAGCATACTATACGCATGGTCATAAATCGCGCGAGAGGTAGAGCGACAGCAAAGGAACATACCGCATTTGTGCGTATAACTCTTCGTCCGACAGCCTTTTCTTTGCTGTTGCGTCCATGTTAGCCTTGACTACGACCTAGTCAGTAAGATTGGCCACTAATAGGCAACGTGGGAATGACATACCGAGGTGTGAGAAGATATCCATATTGCTCTTTCCCAGAGAGAGCGCATCAACCTTCTCCTGTAACAGTTCCTTGGCGATACTAGTCACCATAGCTTTCACGTTGCGCGCGCGCACAAGCCGGGGGCTTGATCCATTGTCGACCATCCAGTCGAGAATCCTCACAGGAACGTACTTCAAGGCTCCTTGCATGAAGATTTGTGTCGCCGAAGGCAAGCCGAAAATATCGTTACTAGAGTCAAGTTATATGATGATCGCAGTGGTATCAAGAGAAACGAACAAATAGTTCTTGTATTCCTTGGCTAGGGGATGTACATCGTCTTGGATGGTACCAAACTGGACGTCGAATACGGCTGTTAAGATCCATGTGAAATCCGGTCCCATCGGAGATAAAGAAATATTCGTACCATGACCGAGTCCATCCAACGTTCCTCTGGAGAGCCACTCAAGAACATTAAGAACAACACGATCCCCATCATTGCCTGCAATGATTTCGGTCCACTTCGTACATATGGACTCGGCGCAGTCCTTGAAGATCGGAAAGAATGATTTGCACTCGCTCAGTCCCAATCCAGGAAGCAATATACTCTTTTGACGCCTATGATCCTCGCCTATTCTGTGGTCATTTTACATAAACGAAAATGTGTAGGAAAAAGAGGCACCATTAGCCCAGACAAGGTCGTTTCCGTTCAACATGCGCTCTATTGCCCGAAGCGTCGGCGGCCGCGGATAGCTGTACGCATTGAATATCTTCTGCAAGGCTTTTGGGTCCATGATCATGAGTTGATCCTCCTGGGTTCATTTACGATATAGTGCGTGGCGTCATTGGTGTGAAATGAGACATACCCCAAATACGCTCTTGAACCGAACAACTTTGCCATACTGCCTCTGCCATGCAAAGTCGGCTTCGCCAGCTGGACGCTGATACAACTCGAGAAGGTTGCCTAAATAGTAACAGGGAAGTACTTGGCAGCAACTCCAGGGGGGGGACCTACCGAAAATGAATGATGGTGACTTGGGACCACGGATCATGGACAACGATGGCCGAGTGAAGCGTTTGAATAGTGCATAAGCAAGAACCAGGGCAGTCAGCCCTGCAGCCGCAGAAAGAGAAATCATGGTAGAGGAAAAGGTAGGTATGGAAGAGCACCCCGCAATATATTTGCACCTTGTGGGCGTTGCTTATCTGACCTCCGCTGATGCTTACTCGTTTCACTAGTAGTAAGCCGTTTTAGGGCCGCACTATGTCGCTGCTAGCCATCTTCTGATTGAGAAGGCCGCTGGCACGAGCCCGCCTAGAACGGAAAAACATAACATGAAGGCCGTTGATGCGGTCCGCATGTCCGGGGAATCATTAGTGATCTACCGCAGCTGACGAAAACGCTTCAACGCTCGATTTAGGCGGACGTGGAGGTTTCAAGAATCCTCACCGCGTGACAAGTCCCTGCAAAGGCGTACCGCCCGAGATTTGAGGGGAATAGTAAGTCGCAGCTCCGTGGGTAAAATTGTCGGTGAATTAGTTTAGCCGACCCAGCCTGCTAGACAATATACCGTCTAACTCAAGCTTCGATTAGCATAAGTCCCACTTGCTTGCTCTCCCATCATGCTGGTTGGGTCCCGCTACCCTCGACGTTCGTTTTCCATGCATCGTTACAAAGTTTGGCCATGTTGACTCCAAAGCTAATCCAAAAGAATTGAAAAAAAAAAACCGAAACACCTCTTCTGGCACTGGCAATCGTCCTATTTCATCTCGTCCTTCAATGAGCTTCAATCTCGAGCGCCAGGAAGCGGACACGTAAGATATACCGTGCGGGCTTTATGTAAACTCAGTTACCGTTCTCTATGACGATCTTCATCAAAGGAGTCCCTTGTGCATGATGATCACGCCTGGTATGCCTCGACACGACCTAGACCATGGGGCAGGTACAGGAACGTCATATGTGAATAATGATGCGGCGGCTCATGAAAACTAGAAGAGTCGAAGACTTGGCGCAGCTTTGTACGTACTCAGGACAGGTGTCAATCACCACGAACGTGCGATCGTATGGGCTAATCCAGGACAGACACAGTTCGATCTGCGTCACATTCCCTGACTCCACAGACGACTCACGGTAACGTCGGCCCGCCAGCTACGGCGAGAATAGTTCGCGTTTTCGGCGATGCCACCCGCTATCTGAACAAGCTTCTTCAAATGCCGTCGCTTCAGGATTGTCAAGGTTGGCGTCGTATGGGCATCTGCCAAGGAACGAGGACTGCTTCATATAGCATAGTTGGGTCGAGACTCGGCTACATTGGCCCCAATTTGGTCTTATTGGTACATGCTTCGCACGAAGCTGCGAAGTTCGTACACAGCTTTGCTTCTCTAAAGCTTGCGCTAATCTGTACTTGCTTCCAACGGGTTGGCGCCTAACATGTCGGTAGAAATGGAATTCACCAGACGCAAGAGTCCGGCCCTGAGGCCTGAGGCCTGAGCCTATAAATTGGCAGCTAGACACTCGATGTTTAGACCAAGATGCTCCGATACATTTCCTTGATATCCCAACTCTTTGGTCGGCCTACGTTCACAACGAACACGGTCGACCCTTCCTACTTCTTCACTAGTGTTGGCTCCGGCTGCCCCGCTTCCAGTCCGATTTCTTGTCAGAGCGCGAACGTATCCGACACATGCTGCACTGAAACCCCAGGGGTAT
>JBBPTU010000610.1:0-20679 GCA_038094295.1 Tylopilus aff. beelii | reverse complement strand
GTCTGCGACGAACGCGACTGAGAGGGATGTCTGCGACGAGCGCGACTAACGAGATGGGTCTGCGATAACGCGACGAAGGTAATAGTAATGGTCTAAAAAGGCTATCTTACTAATCACTATGCTGTTACTACTACGACAGTGCGGTCGATGTATTCACTACTCGTAATATCCGTTACACCGAGTATGTAGCTACCAGCTGAATAAACTGGTGTATATGCACTGCGCTAATGTACTTGATGGCTGTCATGCAGGTTTTGACCCAATCGCGCTGAATTTACGTTCAAGTTGCAACTGGTGGCTTCTAACTCCAGCTCTCCTCGAAGGGTCGATGGCAAGCAATATTCTCATAGTGGTGCATAGCACAGTGCTGTGCGTCCTTGCTGTCGCCCAATCCGTAAAGGAATCAATTTGGATGTACCGCATGACAAAGCGGTGGCAAATTAATCAGTACATGAGCATGCTCGTAAAGCAGGGAATGCTCTATTTCTTGGCGTATGTCATTTGCTGCCTCCCATGGTGCAATCAATAGGATCAACAGACGAGCTGACGGTAACTTTCTCCACAGCATATTTCTGGTTAGCATTAGTGCTGGGTGGCCTCCCTTGCAGTCTCCAATATCGTTCCTTTTCACTCCGAGTCCTTTGGGCACACCTGTGGCATTTGCTGTGGCGGTCAGTGTACCAGTGGCGATGTTCACCCTGCAATGTGTGCTCTTGTTACCCCTCGTCCCCCGATTCACTCTAAGCATTCGGGAATTATACGCACATGATGTCCGGGGGAGACATGGGAGTGGGATCGACAGTGGGTTTGGGTTATCATCCGGCAGCGATGCAAGCAGGTCCGCAATCGTATTCGCAGATGCCGAACGAGGCGAAGGAATGGAGAACATCGAACTGGAAGAGGGACCGCAAGAGGACGGGACGAGTCAGCAAGAGGAGGTGTACGTGGACTAGTTAGGGTCTACAAAGTTTGCTTATTGGTCTGGTCGCAGCGTTGACCGTCAAGTGAGTTGCATGTCGGCGGAATTATTTATTTCTTGCGTAGATGGAATGATGAGTAGTCAAGACAGGCCCCTTTGGGCTTATGTCACTGTTGAACATGTTTGTAGGACGTCGTGATGCACCTGTAATATGAAACTTGAAAGCTGATCAAAGTGGATCTATTTGCCCCCTTTGATTCGAGAAAAGCAGTTACATTCACAAAGTGGAATCACCGCAAGCGGGACAAGGGATTCGCGGATGAGACGGGGTACGCAAAAGAGGGGGGGACTTTGGATAATGCGGGAAATACTGCCTGTCCCGTTGAGCTGGCCTTTCGGGTGCACGGACTAGAGGCAGCTTATCCAAGTAACTTAAAACTAAAACGTGTAGTGAGTGTGATGGTACCGAGAACCTCTTGCACGTGGCTGCCTCTGAATTCCGGAGACTGTCTGGATGACTAGAATCCGCGGCTGTGACGAGCACGAACTGGGCCCAAGTTGGAGACTATAAAAGGGGTTTGGCGTGGCTATATACACGCCGAGTGAAGTGAAATGCGATACCTATAAAAGAGGAGTACAACGTTGAGAAGAAAGAGAGAAATGGAAACCGAAACTGTACAAATCATAACGCGTAACACGATGACAAAGATCGGCCAGAAGGGATGCAAACACCATCGATAAGTTCATGACAGAGAGACCCACTGGTTTGACTCTACTACCCAACCTGTCCGAACCCCGCGGTAACCTTCGTGACACAAGTGTGATGCTGAGGCGGCAGTCACTCTGACAACCTGGCCTTCTCCACACCCTCCAAGTTCATCGCACAGAGCTCCGTGCAATATGCCGTCCATCTTCTCTGTAACCTGTCACTTCCACCTTTGCTGTCAGCCATGTCGTCGTTGTCCGGTCCCAGCAGCTCACAAACTTCAAACAGAGCAGGGATGATGATTTGGTGCCATTGGGCACAATGTGTTAAGGCATGCCGCCGCGGCGTGAAGTGACGGGGCAACGGGTTGAGGGCGTGACGCTGATAATGTCACGACTAGTATTTGGGGTCCTATCCGACAATGTCCGAGGCGCGACTTCCCTTCCACGACAGTGGATTCCGCATCAAAATGAAATGGTTGTAATCAGTTCAGTTCCCTTTCCAAGTTGGTGAGACTCAATAATGCGAGGATTCTTTCTCACTTCTTATCGTAGCTCAAAGTTACCATAGGAAGACGATATGAGGTCGTGGTGACGACTCACTGACTTATAGCGTCTCAAGGACGTGATCGAGGTCTGTAGATTCAATCCTACAGAGGGTGCATCCATTACCAAATTCGTACGGTGACACAAATACGTATTCGTGATCATTCAGGTGTATCTACTAAACATCTGGTGACAGCATGGCCATCTGACTCCCAGATTTTGGTAAGCGAAGGAGAGTTACGGACTACCACATCACATCTATGGCTCCGGATATGCTCACTAAGATCATCAACTGGACTTTGACTATGACGGCCGACTGACGCGTCTCTGCCACAACTAGCTTCTTCGTTGAGCTTGCGGATTGCTAATAGACACGATGTAGAGCGCATCCGAAGCACTGTCACGGGTCGGGGTAGTCAGTCGTAGTCCCCCTAGCCCTCTCCAACGTGCCTTTCAAATTACTAGTAGGAATTGCATGTGAGCAATCTAACCATGAGGCGGCCGCGGTCCAGGTGATCACTGCCATGTAACCTACCTTACTTCGATCGCGACACACGTGCCGTAAATTGCATTGTAAAGGCATTCGTCTGCCTGTCACAGTGCTCTTTCTTTTTCGAGCAGGGAAGACTCCCTCCCTCCCTCCCTCTCTCCTCCTTGTACAACTTAAAGCTGTAAGGACCATGCCACTCGACTGGGAAGATGTTTTGGAATGGAACAAGTTGTCAGGCCTCCTGAATAGCTATGGAACCCGTATGTTCATATCTATATTACTCCGCTAATGTTATGACCCCTTACAGTTGTGGCTCTCACTGCTGTCTGGTATGATTATAGTAGGTTCCACAACAGTGTTTATTGAAATACAATGCGCTGAATTATAATTCTAGTCCTTACTTTCGCTGACGAGGTATTCACAACTATTATCTGTATCCTTGATTTCACCACTGACAATCTGTATAGGTGGAATATGTGTGGGTCAGTAGACCCGTTCCAGGCAGCAGAACACATTCCTAATAGAGCTATAGACAAAACCAAGGACATGGGTGTCTGTGCTATTCATTTTTGTGCGTTGGTGCCTCCTGGAGATGACTCGGAGCAATCTGAGGATCGTTTAACTAATGCTACTAGTAGGTTCGTTATGGGGGCCTATGCAGCATTGGGTGAGTGAATAGTTGACGCAGTGCACGCAAAATGCTAACACTAGCTGGTCTACCAAGTAGCAGAACCTTATATATCAGTGCGTCTCAGATTTAATCGTAGTGTCGATAAGAATTGATTGTTTTTTGGAGTGGGAAGCCCGACACCTGCTACTGAAAAGGTATAATTCCTCCTGTCTTAATCCATGGCATGCATTCTGAGAATCTATACATAGCTGTGCATATTCGTTCTACTGGTTGGAATTTACCCAACGTTTGTTATCAAACAGGCAATGTGAGCACGATCAATGAGGCATTCCCAACTTATTTGATACCAAATACTTTCAATTTAAAGGTGAAATCCTACGAATTGTGGAGATTGCGGCTTTTACTGTCTTTCTCTGTGCTGCTGATTGTGAGTTGCTGTGCATTGGCAGCTCTAGCTCCTGAGGAAGCTAAATTTAATTATCCCTGCAGTGCTTATGATCCTTCGTGTCTGGGCAATGCACAATCGATCGAGGTTAATTCTCCGTTTTCTCCTCATGTTATTTTCCCTGGAGATCATTTCTCTCATGGTCTTTGATGTTGTATACAGCAATCCGAAGGAAACGATGGACCTGAGTACGCGACCTGAATAAATGGTATGCGTTGCACTGATGTACCTGATGGCCGTCATGCAGGTTCTAACCCGACAATGCTAACTTCACGTTGTTGGTTGCATACAACTTCGGCTCTCCTCCGTGGGTCGATGGCGAGCAACATTCTCATTGTGATGCATAGTACAGCGCTATGAATCCTCGCTCTCGCCCAATTTGTAAAGGAATTGGTCTGGATGTACCGCACGACAAAGCAGTGGAAAATTAATTGGTACATGAGCATACTCATAAAGCAGGGAATACTCTATTTCTTAGTGTACGTCAGACTCCGTCCCCATTTGATCGCATCATCTACTGCCGCACATGGGTGCAATCGATGAGATTAACAGACGGGCTAACGGTAACTTCTGTCCGTAGGATCTTTCTGGTTAGCATCAGTGCTGGGTGGCCTCCCTTGTGGTCTCCCATATCGTTCCTTCTCACTCCAAGGGAGACACCAGGGGCGTTTGGTACGGCAGTTGGTATACCACTGGCGATGTTCACCCTGCAATGTGTGCTCTTGTTACCCCTCGTCCCCCGATTTACTCTAAGCATTCGGGAGTTGTACGCGCATGATGTTCGGGGGAGACGTGGGAGTAGGATCGACAGCGGGTTCGGGTTGTCATCCAGCAGCGATGGAGGCAGGTCCATCATCATATTCGCAGACGCCAGATGGAATGAGGGAACGGAGAGCACCGAACTGGAAGAGGTACCACAGGAGGACGGGACAAGTCAGCAAGAGGAGGTGTACGCAAATTAGGTCTACCTGGTGGATCGTTTCTTGCCTCTGCCGCAGCATCGACAGCTGTAGAGCTTTCTTGTTAATTTATTTGATCTTGAGAGATACTTTACTTGAATCATGATGGGACACCGTCAAGGGCCTCCTTCGTGTTGGTTTGTAGGACGAGGTACCTCTGTGATATGAACTCAAGTATTGTGATCTTTGATATCCAAGTACTGGCACACGACCAGTGAAGCACTCTAGAGCTAATCGTGATCTTTCAGTGATCCCAGGACACATTTCCGTTCCAGTTTGTCCCATCAAATCTATACTTTGTCTCTTTTTTGTAGTGCGTTATGCTATGGCAAATATCGCACCCGCGTTGATTGTACCGCTGGAACCATCGCCGTCGTCGGTGGGCCACCTGCTCAAATCAATATAGCGGTTCGAAAGGTGTCGGCCTTGCGAAGCGGTCGCGGAGAGGAAGAAGTTGAATAGGAAGAAGCGCGGGGAAGCGCCGTTAGTTGACACAAGAGTGACATTGCACACGACAACCAATTTCGTCTTTTGGTCGAGATACTTTAGCAATGACGTGCGCTGCCTCCACGCACTGGAACAGCCATGTTCCCGATCGCACCGGTCCGTAATCAAGCAAAAATGAGTGTCTCGTTTTATTGCGTACTCGCGATATCAACATTGCAGAGGGTTGCTAGTGCAAATTTGCATGCGAGACTCCAATTGAATACGCATGAAAGGAAAGCCGATGCAGGGTCTGTCTCAACGATACGAAAACTATTGGCTCGTGAGGAACGATAGAATAACAAATGGGTCACTGCTATGCACTTGCCACGCGCATGAATGAAGTTCCTCCGGTACTCCGGCCAACTCCACAGGTGGCACGTTGCCCTACTGCCGAGGTTCTAGATGAACTTGGTGTTTGTGGTATGCTCGCCACACTGGTACGAGGTAGGAAGAGCGTTGTTTTGGGCCTTTCGGAGGGCTGGGAGGTACCGAAATCCACCTTGACGGGCCGTCGCAAGTCTGGTAGCAGACGTCGAATCGCCGTTGATTGCGTGAGAACAAGAACAGAGGAAATAGTCTAATGTTCTCACGGGCCACTCAAACCCGCAATAAACTGTTGAGGCAACTGGACGACGATAAGCTTTTCGAATTGCTTCGGAAAGCTGTCCATTCCACGTCCTACGACTCAATTACCAAAAGGCTTTGCATTTTACCGAGCTTTCGTTCGGTTACCACCACTTCCAGGCTGTGGTCCATTCACCTCGACGCTCTAATTGGTATGGTAACCGTCTGCGCTTCACGCCCTGCCACGTTCTACTATAGATCGATTTCCCTGCATAACTGGTGAGTACTCTCAGCAGAGCTGAGTGCCATCCCCACTGACCGCGTATCATAGTGGGGAGAGTTGAAGTAAGGGTGTGATATGAAGCTGTGGTGACGACTCATCCCGGCTTATATCGGTATCGTCTCAAGGATGTCATCAAGATTTGTGGGTTTGATCTTACAAGGGGTGCACCCATTATCCAATTCACGGAGCAATTCGCGGAGCGATACAAGTGCGTATTTGTGATTATTCAGATGTATCTGCTGAACGTTTGACGATACCATGGCCATCCAGTTCCCAGATTTCGAGGTTTGTAAAACAGAATTGCAGACTTCCATAGCATCCATAACTCTGAATATGCTCGCCAAGGGCATTGCTGGGCTTTGACGATTGACGACTGATGCACCCCTGCCACGATTGGCCTCTTTGTTGAGCCCGTGGACGACCAAGGTACGTATAGCCCTTCCTTTTAGACATCCTTCCGTGTGCTCACCAAACCTTAATATTCTCCCTCAGTCCCCGCAAACGATCTGGTGACCCAATGTTTGTGATTACGCATCAAGATCGCTTGGGCTGGAAGACGGCATGTTCCGCAAACCCCCATCGTCTGATGCGCCTGGTTCGGGACGTTTAGCGACTTCCGGTAACTCAAGTTTGACCAGGGGAGCAACATATCGGACAGATTAATACTCCTGCCGTGTTTCCCGAGGCTGTGTGTGTAACGTGGTTCTCGGATCATACCTTTGAGCCTCACTAAGAGTGGACATCATGGTACATGTACTTTTGTCGTTCGTAGATTTTGACAATTCGTAATGTTTATTTCACGCTCTTAGGAATTCAGGGAAAGCCGCACGCCTTATCCCATTACTTGATTCGTGTGCGCGCCTGATGTTCAACTTCCAGTGCCGTCCTGTTAGTAAACCCGGCTAATGGAAATGATTCCGATCTGTTCTCGGATATTAATATCGTTGATAAGATGACGGAAACGACATGTCAATTGATCGGAACATCATTGATTTTGCACTGCAGTAGACAACGACTATAGGGTGTGCTATATATAACGACAGTTTCTTATCGTCAAGTGAAAGATTGCTGTGGATGTGCGTAGCTGGTACATTCAATGCTCATCCCATTACTACACATATCCATTCGTTTTCGAACCTTTCTTTGCAGAGAAGCAACTAGAGCCTTATTTGTGATGCGATCCCCCGTACATTTAATGTGGGAGGGATTTGGTCCCGAGTTTCGGCGCTGCGCCCCATCTTGATAATCACTGACACGTGACATTGCTCAAGCTATATTATCATGATAGAGGCCTTTCGGGGCAGGGCAGAGCTTATTCTTCCATTCCATTTTCTTGTACAAGTTTATCAGGAACATGTCTTCAGGGGCGTTATGGTTTACATTAGCAGTCCTTTTCGATGACTATGCAAAACGTACGTTCATCTTCGCTTGTTGGCTGGTCAATGCAGTGACTTTTCATACAAAGTTATCTTGATGGCTGCTGTCGGATATGATTACGGTGAGCTTTATAATAGAACCCGTTGGCGCACACTCAATCACACATTGTGTCAGTCCTCACATTCCCTGATGAGGTATAATTGATCTTGTTAATATCCTTCATGTTGTCACTGACGATTTGCATAGGTGGAATATGTCTGGGTCAGCAGACATGTTTCCTGTCGGTGTGAATCCTCTAATTTTATAGGACCCTAGACAAAACCCTGGTCGTTGGTCACGATGCTATTCATTCTGGTGCGTACACTCCCAGTAGTTTGTTAAAGGTCCTACCTGAGGATCTTTAAATTAATACTAGGCTCGCTACGGAGGCCTGTGTTATGTTGGGTAAGTTGATAGTTGCTGCAGGATTCAGCTGTTAATACCGGATGGTTTATCAGGCTTAACTCTCTCTGTACGTGTCATAATTGACCATGAAAATGATTACAAACACGATGTTTCCTGGAGGGGGCACTGGCCTCACACATACCACCAAGATGGTATCATAATTCCTCTCATTCGAATGCTTAATTTACGATATCAAGTATCTATAGTGCGTATTCTTTTACAGGCTTGCCATTGAGACCTAACTGTGTTGTCTGCTGTTACACAAATAGGCAATGTGAGCACCCCGCTGAATCCCATCCGTCTCACTTCTAATTACTTCCAAGGTCTTATTATGGACATTTTGATGCAATGTTCATTCACCATCTTCTTGTGTGCCGCTGATTGTGAGTCGCTGTACAACTCAAGTTTTAGAAAAAGCATAATTGTAAACGCAGTCATCGCGATCCTCCGCATCTGGGCAATGTACAATCGATCAAGACCAATTCTCAACTTTCTCCTTATCTTATTTTCCCTTGAAGTAATTTTTCTCTTGGCTAATGGGGCCATAAGCAGTGTTCAGATAGTAAGTATGTGGCCGTCCACTGAGTATATTGGATTCACCTGTTAACTCAGGTCGTCCCACAGAGCACACCGATACGCTTGACTCGCCAATTTGCACATGGTCCACAAATACGAGTGCCATCGTTCTAATCGATATGATCAACATCTTAATAATGATCCAAAGTGCAATCCTATGTATCCTTGGAATTGCACAATTCACGAGGCAGGCAGCTCAGATGTACTGCGCGACGAAGCAGTGGCAGATCAATCGCTACATGAACATGCTTGTAAAGCAGGGCATCCTTTATTTCATTCCGTGCGTCTCTATTTTTCCATTTCATGCCGTGTCCTCTGCTTCTGCCAAGGATACGACAACAATAACTATGTAATAGCCAGGCTAACTGTAACTTCCCATGATAGTCTCTTTATGAACACAGCGATCTCCTGGGGAAACATGCCGTCTAATGTAGAAGTGCTAGTCGTTTCTTTGAGTTCCCTCCTATTGTTCAACCTCGTTCCTCGGTTCATTCTTAGCATTCGAAGATTGCACGCGTATGATATCCAGGGGAGGTGTTGGAGCGGGATTGACACTGGGTTTGGTTTGACAATCAACCACGATGTGGACGGCATGACAATCGCGCTCGCAGAATGGAACGAAGGCACAGAGGGCACCGAAGAGGTACAAGACAAAGCCCGAAGGCGCGGGCCAGTTAATATCTGCTAGGCGAATTGTTTCTTGGTTGGGTCACGCCTAGGAAGGTTCTTTTGTCGTGTCTACCTTATCTTGTTGCATGCCAACATAATTATTATTATATCTTGCGTAGAATAGTACTTAGTGAGCACATCACTTGAACTATGATAGTGAGGCTGCCGAAAGCCCTGGCCACGGGATGTTTGAGCCGAACACGTTCGTATGGAATTGTGATGTGCACCCACGGCACACCAACATCATTGCGACCTGGTTATACCCGGTTAACGAGATATGCCAGTGGTAATCATTATCCATTCGAGCAGATCTATACGCCTTCCTTGAAGATGAAGTCATGGAATAACCGCTCGAGCCTCCAGTCACATTACCTTGCATCTGTCTCGCATGTTGCGCTGTGTCTAGCTTCACATGCTAAGCTGATGCCGTCTGTTGACAGTCGAGGCAGAGGCTGCACAGTACGCATCGCCCTGAATCCTCTCAGCTAAGACCCCCCAGGAATGATGTGCACCGCTTCCACGTCACTAGCACCGTCATGTTGCCAACTGTCCCAGCCGGTGATTGATAGATGGTACGTTTTATAGAAAGTCTTGAATATCACCAGCTCGTTTCTATCATAAAGTTGTGGGGTGAGACGTACGGATCAGGGATACAAACGATGCTGCTTTCATTTACATCTTCAATGGCATCATCGAGCGCGGGTGGGCTGGTATAAGGATAGAGCCTGATGATGACACTATCGATGATACTGAAGTAGTGAATAGAAGGATGAAACGATAGAACGGCCACTCTTAATATGCGCTTACATGAACGACCGACGTGATTTCTATAACATCCCATGGCTGGCTCCACTAGGGTAACGCTGTCCTGGCGCCGAGTTTCTAGTAGCTGAACTTGCTATAAGGCCTAAGCGCAGTACTGCAGTAGATGGCTTGTGCCAATGAAACAGTAGACAGCGACGAACAGTTCCCACGTTCCCAACTTGTCTTTGCAATGCTTGCATGCCAGACTTCGAGACCACAGGATGCAGCTTCGTAACTCCTACCTCGAACCCTCCACTGCTGGTCGTCCTAATCCCCCATTTGTCTCCAAGTAGTTCTAACTAGTTCCAGTTGCGGATAGCCAGAACAAACTACAGCGCAGTTTACTCAAACCGACTCCAGTTCACCGAGTTTCGAATGCAATAATTATTCCGGAGGGCCACCCACTTCACGCTCCACAAGTCGAGGTCTGAATCAAAAACAACCTAATGCTAGTATTGAAGTCGATCTGTACCTGTTCCCGCGCAGGCTAACGGTTCCTTACTCGAATACGGAGGTCATCTTTGTTATATGAGACATGGATCCGATTCGGTTTGGTTCCACTGCAATTGGTGGGTACTCTCAGCGATGCTAGGATATTTGCTGACTAGTGTCTCAACGCAGGGTTAAGGTGAAAAGACGATACAAGGTGACGACATAAGTTGACTTTTGGCGGCGTAGTCTCGTAAACATGGTCAAGGTATCTGTGTTCGACACAACGGATGGTACTCCCATCATACGATTTGTTGAGCGGCGCAGGTATGTTTTTTTTGCATTTGTTTCGAATGCGTTTTTTTTTGGGGGGGACTGAATAACTGTGTAGCCATCTGATTCTCAGCCTGCAGGTTGCATGGGCAACGAAGAATTGCAGACCCCTACATTGTCCACGACCACAAACGAACTTGCCGAGGTCGTCAACCTGACTTCTACAATCGATTGCCCGCGCGCCCTTGCTACGATTGGCTTGTTTGCCAAGCCCATTAACGATCAAGGCACGTGTATCCTCATAATCATCCCGTCACATGCTCACGAAACCCTGCTCCATCTGGATATTTACCCTCAGTTTCCGCAAGCGACCTAGCAGCCGCACCAGAAGACTGCATATTCGACATCGCTTAGGCTGTGGCATGCGACATTTCGCAAACCCACCGTCTGACTTGTCGGACCCGAGACTTTCGGCAACTGGAATCCGACGAGGATGACAAGAATATGGGACAGATTAAGGGTGCCCGTCGTGTTTCCCAAGGATGTGTACGTGACATGGCTTTCGGATCCTGTCATTGGGGAATTTGAGTTCATCGAGATTGGGCATGATATTACTACGTCATTTGTGATGTTTATTTCACACTCAGGAATCCAGGAATGGCTGCGCACTGCATGGCTCCGCCGAACTACGAGCGCGTCGTCGGCGAGCGGGGGTAACATCCTACGAGTTTCGCGCGCGGGAATATTCTCCTATCTGCGTTATCCTGCCAACTAGCTCTGTTAATGGATCTGTACTGCCAGATGTTGATGGGAAGGTGGGATGGCACGGAGATTGATCAGAACATCTATTTTTGCCCGCTCGACCGACCACTCTGACGTCGGTCCGGGTGGCTGGTACGTTGCAGCTTTACGGAACGACGGACTCTTATATTGTCTAGTAAGAGACACTGCCGAGACTGTCGTATATGACTCGAATGATAAGACTGGCAGATTTAACTTGTGTTTCATAACTACATGCACCCAGCAACCCGAGTTCCCTGGTGCATTTTTTTTCAAGTACCGTGCATGTGGGGACCCCTTGATTTGTGAATATAATACATTACTCCCAGTCTGTACCACAGGAGGATGAGGCAATTCAGCGGAGGTGGATACAAGTTAGTTGTGGTCCGCCAGGCCTTCTTATGAGATTACTTTGTCTTCATGTAACACATGCTGGTTGTTTCAGCTGAATTATTTACCTCTGCGCATATGGGGAGACACATAAAGCGATGCCAATGTCGTGATTACTCTCGGAATAGTGATTAGTCGAGATCGTTTGTTCGAACTGTGGTGACGTTGTCGAAGGCTACTCATTGTGACACCGTCAAACTCATTTATAGAGAGAGTCGCGATGTACCTCTGTGATACGCACCCAGATACTGTGATCTCATGGCTTCGAGGATTGCCAATTGTGTATTTCAGCGTTGTTTCAAGTTGGTCCCCTTCCTAGCGGGTCTATGCGCCTCCCTTGATTTAAAGGCACATCTGAATTCGTTTCTTCCTTCGAGGCGTGTTGCCTCGTGTACGGTGCCGCGCCAGATTCGACAAGCCCCACGTCCGCGTTGATCGTATCATTGAAACTCGATGAAGCGCTGGGCGCTTTGCAAAGTAGGTGAAGGAAAGAGGGGGAAGAGAGACTGTACTGGCGTCGTTAGTTACACAAAAGCAGACATCCACTGTACCCTGTTTCATCTCCTACGCCTAGACGCTCTAGGAACGATATGCGCGGCCTCCGCGTCACCGGGACCGCCGTGTTCTCCGATCATTCCGGCTGGTAACTATGGAAATAGATGTCGCGCTTTGCTCCATAGCACTCAAGACCTTGACATCGAGGAGCGTTTCTATTATAAAATTGTGCGATGAGACCTGCAGAACAGAGATATGAATGACGCCGTTCCTTGTGGTATCTTCACGAGCGCCACATCGAGCATCTCGACGGACCTGGACCAGCCTAACTTTACGCTCGACAACACCGTGA
Organism: Tylopilus aff. beelii; assembly: GCA_038094295.1. Lineage (NCBI taxonomy): Eukaryota > Fungi > Basidiomycota > Agaricomycetes > Boletales > Boletaceae > Tylopilus > Tylopilus aff. beelii. Next base: position 8,062 of record JBBPTU010000610.1, on the reverse strand, counting down.
CAAAGATAAGTGCGCGAAGAACGATTGAAAACAGAAAGGTCACTGTTTTGTATACCTGCACCTGCAAACGGACTTTTCCTCTGACATGCAAGTATTGACCAATCATCGAGTTTTAGCTAAAATTGTCGATTTAGCTAATCAGTGCGCGTGGCAGAGATCGTGACTGTGCTGTGGGGAATCTGGGGATAGTCTGAGGGTAGCCAGATCCAGTAAACGATCGCTGACAAAGCCGTGAATTTGCGTGACAAACGACTAAGGATGTATAGGATAATGATACAGCACAAATAGTAGAAATCGACCGTGAATCGTTGAAGACGATCCTCTCAACATTTCACTCCCCTTGCTTTAAGCGCCAATTTCTTCCCTTCGTCGCTGTGTCACACACTGTCACAGAACCCTGAGGTTTGCTGGATCTGTGTGAGGTCTACCTTATTTAGGATCGATTGGAAGTTCTCACGATGACGTGCTCGGCTGTAACCCGCTGTCTTCACAGCGAGTCACGCCGAAGTTCCACACTTCTCTAACCCGCTATCGCTCAGTTCGGGCAGTTGAGGCACCACCAAAAAAACGTGTCTGTCTCTATACCCAGAAAAGGACGAAGGAATCATGACCGTGGTGCGGCGACTGATACTTGATTCCACGACCTGTCAGTACTCAACCACGTTGACCCATATACCACTGGACTCGTCGGGAAATAGCGCAGTTTTCTTCTCATCCATGCATCGTTTGCCGTCACTGGTAATTCCATTGAATCCATGCAAGTGTGATCCATCACTTTGGTAAAGAATTTGAGGCTGTATCCTAAATGGTACTACTACCCCGGACATGAGGGAACAGCGTCAATATTAGGTGGCAATAAGCATACACGCTTTTGAAAAGCTTCGTTCCTTGCGTCCCATTTGTACGTTGATCATGTACACCTCACCTCTTCTCACTGGCTCTGCGTAGGCACCACGATTCCGGTCCGAACGCCGATATCATGTTAAATCAGTTCAAGCTGGGAATCGATGTCAATATCAAGCGGAGTAATCCGATCGGCTCTCTAGTCATATTCTCATTGAGGCAAAGATCCCTACTGACCGGTATCATAGAAGATGTTGAAGTGATGATAAATTGAACTTGGCTATGGCGATATCGCCTCGGGGACGTGGTCAGTGTTCGGCCCTGCGGACTATGTCTTATCATTCTGTTTGTCGAGCGGTAAAAGTATGTATCCACGACAATTTAGGTGCGTTTACTTAACAACCAACGATATCATGGTCAAGCGATTCCCTGAGTTACAGACTGCCATGTTATCCATGGGTTCGAATATACTAACCAAGGTCGCCAACTGGAGCTCAGCGATCTGTCAAAATTAGCTTCTTTGCTGAGATCGCTGACGACAAAGGCATGTATAGTTCCATCCACCTACTTAGGGACCAGTCTTTTTCAGTCACCACCCTCAGCGATCTACACCGCACATGCGATGGGTTATTGCGGTCATGCGCAGCATCGCTTATACCACATACACGGATCGAGACGGCAGTCATTTTGCCCAAGGCCGTGTGCGTGATATGGCCTTCGAGCCCTATTGTGCTACTGTGCGTAGGAATTGTGTCCGAATAGGATTTTGGCATCATAATTGTTCATGGTGCGGTTCATCGACACCTTCATGTTCGTGTGCACTCGCAGGAGTTCTGGAAGAGCCTCACAACAGGACCCGAGCCTCGCTAAATTTCAATTCAACTTCATTGCCACACCACTGACACGAGCCAAGGTATCATCCTACCGGTTTCACACCGGAATATTGTTATACTTGGTGAGATGGTGGGAAGACGTGCAGATTTTTTCGGAAGGCAGTATACCAGACAACGCCCCTGGTTTCAACTAGGCGGGCTCGCCAGTGGTATACTTCATGGAACAGTGAACTCGTATCGTGCTCCAGTAAAAGGTATCACATGGTGACACTCTTATTCCACTACTACATACATCAAATCACCGGACCTTCCAAGTTCGTTTCACAGTTTCCGATACACGGGACTAAGTGAAACTGCTAACTTTCCATACGTGGACATGGAGTCGGTGAGGCAATAGCGTGGGAGCGATCAAGTCACATGTCACAGCTATGCGCCCGGGTCATATATACTACTAATAGTAGTATTGATGGAGTAAGTCTGCCTTATCTTTCGAACGAGTGGGCAAATGCCTTTATATTACGACTCGCATCTGGAGTCCCTCTAATTCCTCCGTACTGCAGATCCACTGAGACCATGTCTTCCAAAGCTCTACAGGCCATCCCCCAGGGCCCTGAGTATGCAAATTGTATGTTCATTTTCACTCGTATAATTATTATCAGATCAATATTGGAATTTTTTGTAGTTGGTGCGATGATTGCTGTCTTGTATGATTACGGTGGGTTCTATTGCAGAATAAGGTCTGATATAGTGTACTAAATTCTTGGCGAATGTCAGTCCTTACGTTTTCCGAAGAGGTATAATTGATACTATCATTTATATCCATGGTCTCGTTACTGATAATCCGTGTAGGTAGAATACATCTGGGTCAGCAGACACGTTACAAATCCCCAGTAGTGTAATCAATTTCTGACAGCACCATAGATGCAACCGTGGACGTGGGTGTCGACACTATTCATTTTTGTCCGTATAGTTCCCTGAGTCCGATCAGACCTGGAGCATACTGAATTACTTAACAGGTTCGTTATGTTGGCCTATGCAGCGCCGCGTGAGTTGACAATTGCCACCACAAATAGAACCCACATGCTGACACTAGCCGGTCTATCAGATTTTTATATGTCGGTATGTCTCATTTAATCGCGAGGTTGTTCAAAATATGACCTTTCCTGGAGGCATAAATTACACCATTGTTGTCACCAGAGAGGTATAGGTCCTCTTGTTTTAATGCTTAATGCATATTCTAATGCATCTGATAGCTGTGCGTATTTCAAGTGGTCCAACTATCAAATCTTTTGTAATTCCATAGCGTGGTTTCTCGTTGGCAGGCAATGCAAGGATACCACTCACACCAGCCCCCTGATTTATTTCATATGCAATCACTTCCAAGGTGCAGTCATCTCAATTATAGAGCAGTGGATGTTTACCGTCTTTCTTTGTGCTGCCGATTGTGAGCTGTTGTACTTTCAAGTTTGAGAAGCAGAGTATAATCGCACTCTTAGTGATCATGATCCTCCGTGTCTGGGCAATGTACAATCAATCAAAGCTAATTCTCAGGACTCTCCTCTTCTTATTTGCCCTGCAAGTGATCTCTGTCTTGGTCTTTGATGTGAGTACATCCAGTGATGCAAGGAATATAGTTGGTATGCAATCATTGGCCGATCCATAGTATGGTACTTACATGTTAACCATTCCAGATTTGACCCAGAGAGTTTCTTTCGTTTTGTCGTTAACTCTCATAACGACCCATAGCGCAGTTCTGTGCTTCCTCGCGATCGCGCAATTCATAAGACAGCTGGTTCAAATGTACTACGTGACGAAGCAGTGGCAAGTCAATCGGTACATGAACATGCTCGTAAAGCAGGGCATCCTCTATTTCATCGCGTACGTCTCTACCCTATCCATATCCTCCCCTGGTGCGATCGACGAAACCAACGACCAAGTTAACAGCAACCTATTGTAGCGTCTTTATGATGACCGTCACCGACATGTGGTCTTTCTTTGGAAATCTACCGTTTGGCGCCCAGGACGAAATATCCGCGCTGCAATCCGTGCTCTTGTTTACCCTCGTCCCTCGATTCATTCTGGACATTCGGAGGTTGTACGTACGTGATATCCAGGGGAGGTATGAGAGCAGGATCGACACTGGGTTTGGCTTGTCATCCGGTTGCGAAGTAGCAAGCACAACGGCCACGTTCATAGACCTAGAACGGAACGAGGGGAGGATGGTGATCGAAGAAATACAACTAGAGGGTGGAATAGCTCAGCAGGAGTAGGTCAACACGAGTCAGTCAAAATCTACGAGATGAATCATTTTTTGATTCGGTCACGGCCTTCACTCCACTCGAGTCAGTGTCATAACATTACATTCCCATCACTCACTACCTAAATTAACTCCTTATATTCCTTACATTCCTTTAGTCTTGCGTACTTTTTCAAATAGTCTCGAAATAGCCTCGTCCCAAGAGCCGAGAGTAATAACCCTGTATCCTGGTCGAGTTATTTGTGTATCCAGGCCTCTGTCTCCGAGGTATGAGAACTTGATCTCATCCAGAGGAGTCCGATCCGAGCGTCTTTGCAGAGGATGAGGCGGCAATCCTGTAGGAGTCGCATGATCCGAACGTGACTAGTCCCTCGGAAAAAAGTGACACGTACCTAAAGTCGATGAAACGCCGATTCGCAACATCGCTCGCCCTTCTGAACACCGTATTCCAACGTTTCTGGTAAGCCCTCCACCCCCGCGGTCGTCTGCACTTCCAACATTCCCAAGCACGAAAGGAGACATCGAAACAAGACGCGACGCCGAGACCGGCAAAGAAGGCGACGAGGGGAAGCACCGACTCTGCTTCGATGGTCGAGTCGAGCACGTCGACGTGGAACGTGGGCGGTAACGCCAGACCGAGGTTCGCAAACGATCTGTCGAGAAGGAATCGGGTATAACCTCGCGCGTCGATGACGAGGGCGATCTCGGCGAGGAACCGACACGTCTGCAAGAGCTGTAAAAGTCCGTCTGGGGTGATTCCACCCGGCGAGTTCCAACCCGACGCCGAGTTGATGGAGAGACGTTTCAAGCGGGGCCACGCCAGCGCTAGCGTACGCAGGTCGCTATCCGTCAAAGTCACGCTGCACTCCACCTCGTATTCCAAGCAAACAAGATTGCCGAACGCCATGCATGGCTGGAAGTCTTCCAAAGTCAGGGAAGGGCCCATGCGAACAATGGACTCGCTGTTACGTGACTGACAGAGCATGAAGTTCTCCAAGGTATCACTAGCGCCAGACGCCCGAAGGCTAGCCAGGAAGAGTAAAACCTCGCGCCTCGAAGGCAAGTTGTGGATGATTGCAGTAAAGACCGCGATGACCGGTAATCGGATCCGGGGGAGAAACGACGAAATGCGTCCCAAGGAATCTGAACGCAGCAGCAAGTGTCGCAAGTGAGAGAAGTAAAGGATCGAGTCTGATGGGAGTGATCCGGTGTCCAGCACAAACTCGAGCCGATACAGTGCGGGTAAGTAGGATAGATGCGCCAGAGCGTCCGTGTTCAAGGAGATATCAGGACACCACACGCTCCGAAGGTTTCGCCACCGGCAGATACTACCAGAAACGCGTTTATCGAATACGAGATTCGGTTGTACCACCTCGATGAAAGCCTTTCTGATATTTGGGAAAAAATCTGGCAACGACTCTAGAAAATCCCGTGAAATAGATGTGTTCGCATAGCAAATATGAAAAGAAATTAGAGATCGGAAGTGAAACTGCACCAGGGGCAAGAAATGTGGCATATGTATACAAGACAGCCCGAGAAAGCGAAGGTTTGGAAAGAGCGGATCAGAAACTGGAGGGTTCGAAAGCATACTGAGGGACCTCTGGTCGAGTTCGTGGCCAAATGACAGTATGCTTCGGGTGCGGGATGTGTAGCGTCGAAGAACATCCCAGTCAGTCTGGGTCAGAGGTCTGCTAAACGAATACACCGGTGCAATCGAAGGCTAGAAAGAGAGTGAAATACATTTTTCATGGTGAGTAAGGGCAATGAATACGCAGAACTACTTCTGGTACCTCGTCCCGGGGTAGTTCGTGCGACGTTTCGTGAAGACACCGTACAAGAGGAGACAGATCAGGTAACTCTGCCCAGAGCACGTCCAATGCAGGTTCCTTGAACGTACGACAAGTTCGGGCAAGCGGTGCCATTTCGGAAACGACAGTCTCGTAGCGGGTATGACAGTGACCAAAGATGTTCAAGAGAATCTCCTCTATCTGGAGGGCACGGTGCATTGTAGAACCACGGGGTGAGTGGAGTCACTAGATCAGCCGATGGAGGAACTTGAACTCTAAAGTTGAGCACGGCTACGACGTGTCATGTGATTCAGACTTTATATAACACGCGAGACAAACAACAGTGTAAAAGAGCGCGAGGGTGAGTGAGAGTAGTACAGGACCGGAGAGAAAAGAGTAGCGAACGTATCGCGCGAGTGGGCGCAGTTGCCAGTAGTAGGTAGTGTCCAAACAAGGCTAAGGAACGTAGGTAAAACGAGCGTCTAAAACCCAATACATAATATGCAAACAGCACACAGCGAAACAGTCCCAATACATAAAAATAACGATTTCACGCACACATCGAAAAGAGAGACAAACGTCGAGTCTACACGCCGGGCAGCGTAAAGTCGGGGAAGTTGGGCCAATTGCCGAGCCCCGCCGGGTCGCCCCCGATCCGAACCCACGTCGAATGCGACGGCGTCGGCCCATCCAGCACGAACAGCTGATGCCACCCCGGTGGACACACGTACGCATTCGGCGGCGCCGTGATCGTGCACGTCGTTCCCGAGCACGAAAACGCGGGAAAGATGATCCGTCCACCGCTCATGACGTTGCCGTGCGTGCTCGACGAGGCTGCGTCGGAACCGTCAGCGTCTTGCGCGGCACGAGAGCTCGCAAACGTACCTGCGACGAGAGAGACACGCATCGTGGACGTCGTACCCTGGAAGAGCGTCACCTGGATCGTGTATTGTCCGCCCAGGGCCCAGTCTGTCTCGGTGATCGTGAACGTCGGCTGTTTGAACCCTTGGTTCAGGTAGGGTGGAATGTATACTTCGACCCGCATTTCCTCTGGGTAGACGGCCGTCCCGTTTGGATATTTGGTCTGTGGGTCTGAGCCTGAGACGAGCACGCGGCCGTCTGGGAGAAGGGTGGCTTCGGAGTGGTAGAGTCGCGCGACGATCGTGCTGTTGAGGATAGAGATGCGTTGACCGACGGGCTGGGTTGGGTCGTACAGTAGCGCGTTATAGTTAGGGTCGCTCGCAAGTCCAAATCCGGCGACACCCTGATGGGCTCCGTTCATGATCATGTAGGTCCTAGGAACGGGGTAAGCCTCAAAGACGGGGAATGGATTCCTACTGACTTACCCGTCTGGAAGGGTGACCATACACGGCATCACTCGCTTTGATGGCTACACATCCATCACGTCAGGTGACTCTCCTAGTCCATACCAACGCATACACGCACCATGCGCTCCAACGTCCACTGTGGATTATTTGACTCGGGTGCCATCGAAATACAATTGTCCAGCGCAATCGCGGCCCCTGGGGTAGAGCCACCGCAGATCAAAACTTCGATCGGGTCCGTGTAAGGCGAATGCTGCGGAAGAAGCACTGCCGTCCCTTCCATCGGATAGTTGCGACCGGCAAGGAAGTTGTTCACCGCGCCGGGCATGTTAGGTAGTACCGTGACGGTGTTGAACGTCACCGGGTCTAGTATGCGCGCTTCATTGTAGTAACCTAAAAGTACGCTGGGTCGGTAAATACGCTCATTCTGAACTGAATGTCCTTACCGATGAAGAACCGTCCGCTCGGGAGCACCATCAAGAACGGGTAGAGGTTGTTCGGGTCCGTGCGTAGCATGTAGTCGAGAGTGATGACCGTACTGCCACCTGGTGGTTTTGGGAGAATCTCAAGACTGGGCTGCGGTGTGCCATTACTGCCGGCTTCCCCTCCAACGACGAGAATACTGCCGTTTGGCATCATCATCGCAGTCGGGTACCATCTTCCGATCTATACAACCATGTAAACGTTTGACGAAAAGAGAACTAAAGGACTGAGCATACCTGCAACGACAACTCGTTCACGTTTTCCTCCCAATCGTGGGTTCCGTTCACCCCCGCACTTCCATCCGGGTAATACAACCTGATGCCAAACGTGGAATCGAGCGACCATCCGCCAATGTTGATCTGTCGTCCGCCTTTATCCGGGAGGATGATGCTCGCCGAACAAAACACGTCCGTTTTGACGTGCATTTCGCGCCACGCCAGCTGATAGTTGTCGACGAGACTGAGGTCGAGCTCGTACGCGCCGGTCGAGTTATCGTACTCGGACGTGCCGAATTTTTCGAGAAAAGTGACCTTG
>JBBPTU010000609.1:0-20682 GCA_038094295.1 Tylopilus aff. beelii | reverse complement strand
ATATAGAGCCGTCCTATCAGACAACGAGGAAATGGCCGTATCCAAACTTGGAAGTTGCGTTGCCTTCCTAATCTTCGCAATCGTCTAGTTTACGTTTCTTGGCCCGCGGGTGGCTGGGGTCAGCCGGTGCTCGAAGAAGCTTCCCTGTCCGCAGGCGCAGAGGGGAAGGTGAACGCTCTTGGCGAGCACTGGTCTTCTGCTTGACTTCGTGCAGCTGTGTCGTAGAGGCTGACTCTGGGGCGCGCTCGGGCGGATCCACCGTCGTTGGGGGTGTCGTTGGGGGCTCGCTCGCGCAAGAATTATCTGCCTTCTCCGCTTTTACCGGGGATGGCTCACGTTGAGATTTAATAGCGCCAGGCGTCGCAGCGCAGGTCGTCGTAATGAGAGGTGAACTCCCACGTTCCTGTCCGCGACCACGCGGGAGCGCATCGCGAGGACCTCGAGGACGGGGCGAAGCTCTACGCCCTTTATTCGTACTAGTCCCCAACACGTTCGCTGACGGATTTGCATGAGACGTCGACGTATTTGTCTCGCTTGCCGGCTCGGAACTTTTCTTCGTGGTGGCCGTCGAATTGGCCAAACGGAGCGGAGGAATCCTGATCGTCAGGGGGCGGGCAGGTTTAGTGGTGAGGTTCGATTCTAAGCCGGAAGCTTTCTGACAACCCTCTGAAGCAGAGGCACTAAGCTCAGGGTTTGAGCTACCGTTTGATTTCAAGGACGATTTTTCGGCCGTCGACGATGAGCCAGGGAAGATCGGTGGTAAGCTAAGGTTCGATGGCTGTTTGGGGCGATATTTCGTGTGCATGGGGGTCGTTTCGGGGGGAGCGAGCGCCGCCTCATCGGGTTTGACCTGTGAAGTCGCGGGTGCTTCCGTGCGTTGAGAAATTGATTGCACGGCATTTTTCTCTAGCGACAAACGTGGGGTAGACAACTCCGAAGTTTGTTTGTCTTTCCCCTCAGGCTTGGCGGTACTTTTCTGCCTGCCTCGCTTCTCACTCGCGTCCGTTTGCACTTGCTTGGAAGCTGCTTGCGCCCGCTCTGTTGGTTTCACTTGGCGACCAGAGCTTGTCATCATCGGCTCAAAGGTGGGTCGAGCCACCATGGCAGGAATCGGAAGGGCTTTGATAATTCGTCAGTTCACAGCACAGGTATGAAAACAGCCCCCCACGTTCTCTGATCCGTGAACTTGTTTCAGCATAGAAAGGTAGATCCTGACTCATCCTGAAGTCTATTTAAATCGTGAGCGGATTGACATTCCCAAAGACCACACGGAAGATTGACCAAATCCAAACGCGAAATCTTCGACACCAAGGGAGACTCTGCCACAATCCCGCATGTTCTCAAGAGCAAGCCCGACTAGTTGGTCGATTAACTGAACTAGCCCTTCGTAATAGCTGTTCATTACTATCGTCAATAACTGCAGGGGAAGATCTGAGCTTCCGACCTCTCAACAGCAACGAATAACCTCAAACGCACGATCGGAACGTCGCTGTCAACAACATGCATAGCGTGGTGACATCGAAAATACTCTCTCGCCCAATGATCGATATCCACAAAGTTTTCGATAAGTTGAGGGCCAAGCTGCCGAGAACGGTGAGTACAGTCCATTTTATCTCGATTGACGAGTAGCTGGATTGCACCCAATGTGAACGGGTCATGTTCATTTATCTGAGGTATGTCAGTCGAGGGGTAAGTTGTTCACGCTAGACGTACAGAAACGTCAAGCCTACGGCCGAGCGGTAACGACGTCTGGCGGTCCGCGTACTCCTGTAGTATTGGTCTGTTATGCATGGCCCAATCTTCAACGGACTGTAGTGACCCTGGTTCAAATCAATCAAACTACTCGAGAGTGCGATGAAACTCACATTGTGAACGCTATCAAAGAAGAAGTGAGAGCTGACTGAGTCATCGTCGAGCATGACCTCCTCCTCATCGACCTTGGCCATCCACTTTCCTTTTTCTAATACGGAGTATCGTGGCACGTCGCCTTCAGGACTGCCAGCGCCGTCGTCCACCTCGCGCGATACAGATTGCAGTAACACGGGTACGATCGTGGGCGGGATCTTCTGGGTGTGCTTCTTCACGCCGACTTCGTGCCACGGAAACGCGTCCTGCAACGTGACGGGAGACGCGTTTTCGAACGTGCCACCATCGCAAAGCGCTCCGATCGTCGTCGCATCCGACTCTTCAGACAGCTGTTGGGACCCAGACCCGGTGGCAGACGACTCGGTTGCGGAATTCTGATCCGGGGTGGACTTGAGTTCCGAGGGAGTACCGCCGGTCCGGAGGCGCGACGATGGCTCGCGCGGATGGATGCCTCGAGTTGGGGACTGGTCGGTGTTGGAAAGCGAAGGCATGGACATGAGATGGAATCAAGACGATCGTTTGTGGTACGTTTGCACATTTTTCAAGTGTGATGTAGGTCCGACGAGCGGCGGCTCCACCCTAACTGAAAGCACAAAGCTGCTGTGCTAGGTGACCAGCTGAATAATCATGATATCTGCTTTGTTCGTGTGTGCCCGACGTCGAAACCCTCGTGTGAATATTTACTTTTAACCACGTGTTGACGTTTAGCCGACACTTTTACGATGATGTCGATCGACGTCAGCCTGGCCTCTGAAAATTTGATTTCCCACCCAGACCCCACTACTGACAGCAACAATTTGGAGTCGCCTTGCTCTTTACTGCCCTGTGTTTCTTGGCACCCTCTGTGGTAGTATGCAGACCTTCTTTAGCCTACACCCCCAGACTGTCGAGTAACTAATGACGCTTTCCACCAGCTATTTCTTAATTTGAAAGTTGAAAACGGTCCACTCCTCGTCGCTGGCTCGATTGATACACCACTTGGATCAAAGTCGGCGGTATCTAAGCCGAGGCAGAGACTAGCAAGTTGATGGTCACCTTTGATCGGACGTCTAAGTATTGGTATAATGTTATTTTCGCTCTCGCTCTCCTCGAAGGGGGAATAATCATTGGCCAGCCATCTTGGCATCAGCAAACAGGTCATCGTAAAACCCAGTTACCGGGAGTAGCGTTTTACGCGCTCAAGTCCGATGGTGGGCTTAATACTCTTTGGAGGTGGTAATCAAGAGTGGTGGACTTGGTCTGAGGTCCGGATCTCTTCTAGAACAGACGACATGATGATTAAAAGTATGACAATGCTGGAGTATGGTTCGCTCTGCTGTTTGTTTTTTGATATGTTGGTGACCTCGTCTCAGTCCTGAGATCAACGAGGTTGGATAATCAACTACAGAAAAACTATCGCTAAATGCATGATGGTAGTCGCGAGTCATCGGTACCGGCGGAAAATAAGCGAAATTATGTGAAGAAGCTAATAAAGAGGAGAATAACGCGAGGTGGAAACCAATGGATTTTGAGCCCCACAAAGGCCGTGATGCAAGAACAACGAAGCCCGGGTGACTGCTGAGAGGAAGAACAAACAACCGAAGTGAGATAACCCTGGGAGTGTGAATTGAATCGATAGGAATCACGTGTGGTGAGCGATAGAAGGGTATGACCACGCACGCACCATTCGCTCCAGTTCTCAACCATGTCTCCCGACCTGTGGCAGTCAAAGAACGGCGAGTGGTCGGTAGGACCGTCGGAAGGGGGGTTCTGATGAAAGCGCAAGAATTGACTCAGACGGGGGTCGACCCTTGTTAAGGAAAAAGTCACCAGAACAAAGCAATAGAGAGCCAGGACAAACGAGACGACGATCACGCCAAGGACCCAAGGACGAGCACTTCATCCTCCGCTATCATTCACTGAATGGGAGCCAAGCTAGTCGAAGTCAATTGCAGAGGAACGAGCATACTTGGGATCCCGTTTCTCCTTGATGGAGATCTTTCAACGTTGGCAGGTAGATGATGGCAAGCAGGTGGAGACAACCATGAAGAAGGAACGTGGTATTCTCAGCACAGCGATGTCGCAGGATGATAAGTAGATGGTATGGGTCCTGTCGAGGAGCTCCCCAAGGCGCAACAGGCAGCTAACGAGCGAAGCAAGACGATGAGGCTGCTGCGCCCCGATCCTTTGGCATCTGCGTAGGAAATGAACTCGTGTATGTCCACTGTAATATATCTAGAGATGACCCTGGGAGCGTACACAGGATCGATAAGATACCACGTGTTGCGGGCAATATAAGGGCTCGAACTGGGCGGCCACGCACACCCTTCGATCCGATACTCAACCAAGCATGTCCTTCAACTCACGGCAACGAAATCACGGTGAGCGGTTGGCGGAACCACCGGAAGAGGACGCTGATGTGAGAGTGCAAGAGTCGACTCAGACGGCAGAACGACCTTCATCGAGGAACAGTCACCAGAGCGAGGCAACGGGAAGCGAGATAAGTGGAACGAGCCAAGAGGCGAGTGGTTCATCCTCCAGTATCGCCGGGGCAGATCCAGTCGAAATCGATGGAGGGGCAAGCATGTGTGCGGTCGCGTTCCTCCCTGGTGGGGGGTACGTCATGAGCCGCGACGAGGACGCTGTCATTCGACATTGGCAGATAGATGATGGCTTGAAGGAGGTGGAGACGACCATGAACAACGATGATGGTTTTCATAGCATGGCGGTGTCGCAGGATGGGAGGTGGATTGTGACTGGGACGGATGGAGGTGATGTGCAGGTGTGGGATGTAGAGGAGGACGAGAAGGTGAAGGAGTGGAAAGCACACAACGACTCTGTGTGGGTGGTGGACATCTCGCCGGACGGGACGAAAATCGCGACGGGGTCAAAGGACAAAACAGCCAAGGTCTGGTCACACAGAACGGGCAAACGGCTGCGCAGGCTGGAACACGACAATACAGTGAGCGCTGTCAAGTTTTCTCCCGACGGTGTCGGACTCGTCGCGACAGCGACGTGGGAACGCGACTCTGTTCGAGTCTACGACACGGCAAATGGCCGCCGCCTTTTTGACGCCGCAATCCAAACCAACTCGAACGAAAACAATTCCCTCGCATGGAGAAGCGATGCCAAGCGACTTTTCGCTCTAGGTGGCGACGGTTATGTTCACGCTGTCGATACGTCCACTGGCACGATACTCTTGAAGTGGGCCATCCATAGCAATCAGGATGCCAAATGCATTGCACTCGCGAGCAATGGCACTTTCATCGCAGTCTCGGCCGGTTCAGAGGTTTCGTTTTGGGACACTTCGAGATACGAACAAATCGGGGCTGTCCTCGAGCACACCTATCCAGTTCAGTCTCTGGCTCTATCGAACGATTTTAACCTGGTGGTCTGCGGAGACACTAAAATCACCCTTCGTAGTCTCTGCGACGTACTAGCCTCGTGCTACCTCGTTGATGCAGATGAATCACACCCACCTGACATCAGTACGTCCGATGCCACTGTTATCCGTCGTCAATGACGGTTACTGTTACTAGGCAGGAGCGGCGTTCAGCTCACGGACATCATTAAGGAGCTCCGCGAAGAGCTCGCCGAGTTACAACAAGCAGGCAACGAGCAAGGCGAGACGATCAAGTCACTGCGCGCAGACCTTTCGGCGGAGGAAACGAAGTCAAGTGCGATCGTTGTAGACTTTGCTGACACATCCCTCACGATGAATTAGAGAAAGACTTGCAAGATTATAAGCGGACTGCCAATCGGGACAAGGATTCCCTCAGAGCAACGATCAACTCGCTTCGCAAGCAGAAAGAAACCTCGAGTATGTCTACTGCTTCAACGATGATCCCATCGCTGACCGTGTACACTAGACAGCAAAAATGTACAGCTCGAGAAGGCGAATAAGCAACTCCGTGGAGATCTTGCCACATCTAAACGTACCATCGATGACCTACAGTCGGATCTCCGCGCACGAGACGCAAGTTCAAGTATGTTCGCTACAGCCCGCACAGATGCCACGCTGACGGCCTATATCAGACTCGCGTATCGGAAATCTTGAGCAAACCGCACAAGACCTTCGTAACCAGCTTGCCATATCTCAGGGTACCCTCGACAAAGCGACTGACTCATTTCGCACACAACAAGATAACCTCAGCACGTTCGTTGCTTGATTCAGTAGGGTGCTTCACTGACCCGTAGTTTTGTTAGACAACGAAATTGCTCGTCTTCAGAAGGGTAACCAACAACTCGAACATAGAGCCGATACGCTTATCCGGATCATGCGCGCGCGCGAACAAAAACATGAATGCGAAACTTTGTATGCCCGAGGTCGCATATACGATGCCGTAGAGTCTTTTCTCGAGATGACGAGTACTACGGACGATGATGTAAAAGCAGACAACCTACTCTCCAGCTGGTTCGCAGGTGGGTCCCTACACACCAAAATACGACGTAACTTTGAGTTCCAATGGACAGAGTTTCGACAGCGATGTACGGAGACACTAGAAAAGATAGGAGACGAAGCATCTATTGCCGAAAGATGGGATGAGGGGACTTCAGCTTATGCTACCGCACTACTACTGAGTCCTCTGGCCCTGAATGTTGTCCTGAGAAAGTGGGCGCGTTCGGTCTTGACTAGCGGCTCTGCGTGCGAGGCACCGGATACCGCAGTTAAGGTATTGTTTCCGTACTGATTCAGATCCAGATTTGACTCTTTTTAGTTCAAAATATCCAGATTTCTCATCTACCGGGCCATTTGCGAACTTCTCGAAGAGGATGGCCGCCTCACGGAGGCTGTCGAATGTTTCCAGCGGATGAAGAATGAGATGTTGGACGAGGTAATAGACAATGACAATGAGCGAGTGGAATGGGAACAGAGTAGGTCCTTTGGGTTGCCATACAGGCAATGCTAACTCGCTATTCTGCTTAGACTTTCGAAAACGTTGTGCTGAGAGGTTGGTGAGGCTCGGAGATGACGCCATGGATAAAAAGGAGCACCACGAGGCTGTCATGTATTACTCGGATGCGTTATCACTCAACCCGGCAAACTCCGACGAAATTCACTTGAAGCACAGCAACGAGGTATTGGTTATGGTTTATGCTATGTAAAGTGTACATGCTGATCCACACAATCAGCTGATAGAACTCGATCCGTCATCGCATAGGGGCTACGAAGAAAAACATGCTGCACTGCACAGCATGGGCAAGTATAAGGAGGCATTCGAAGCATTCCAGACTATGCTTTCAAAGATACAAGCCTCGCCTGATAAGGAAATTCGCAGTTCGTGTGTCTTTGTTGATTTTCGATAAGGAATTGACTGATTCTGGGCAGACCTTCGCCATGAATATCTCGACGCTACACTCTTGATTCAACATGCAGTCCAACAAACCATCAGCCCCATGCCGCGGGTACTTATAGACACTATCACCGGTCGCATGTACGATAAGCGACAGCAGGCAGCCATGTTCGAGGAGCTCCCTGTCTTCGACGAACTGCGGTCTTCGATGACGTCACGCACCCTCCTTGACCACTCACGCATCCGTGATGAAGTAAAAAAGTTCTATCGCTACGCGATGTTCTCCCACAGGTGGGAGAATGGCGAACCTCTTTTCCACGAGGTGCAGAGCATTTCTGTCTACGATCTAGAGTCGTCCACCGCAAACACCAAACTTCAGACGCTCTGCAAGATCGTCCGTGCTCTTGGATTTCGATGGGTCTGGTCAGACACTTGCTGCATCGACAAGGGGAACAACGTGGTATTGCAAGAAGCACTGGTCGCCATGTTCGCGTGGTACCGTGGCTCATCCGTCACACTCGTCTATCTTCGTGGAGTCGCGTCAGATTCACAGGAACCTGGGGACCTCCAGAACAGTGTCTGGAATACGCGTGTTTGGACGTACCAGGAATATGTCGCATCCGAGACAGTCCAGTTCTACACCGAGGATTGGAAGCCCTATCTCAATCTCGAAACGTTCAACCACAAGCAGTCGCCGGTCATTCTTGCAGAAATGGAACAGGCATCGGGTGTTTCAGAACAACAATTGTCGGTACTTCGACCTGGATTGGACAGGGTTCGTGAGAAGCTCTCGTTGGCTTCGGCGCGTGAAACAACGCTCGTCGAAGACATTGCTTATTCGTTGCTTGGCATCTTTCATGCTTCTATTCCAGTCATATATGGGGAAGGCGATCGCGCTATCGGACGACTGTTGGAACATGTTCTGACGGGTTCTGGTGATGTATCGATCCTTGCATGGACTGGACACCCGGGTAGCTATAACAGTTGCCTGCCCATGGACCTCACCGTCTATCGCCAAGTCGTTCCGTCACATATTCCACAACCAATTCCAACGGACGAGATGGCCAATATGATCACGGCACTACGCTCGTCCCTGGCCGACCTGTCCACGGCCGTGACGCTCCACAATCACCTCCGCAAACTTCCCTCCCCATTCATGGTTGCCAGTCGCCTGCGTCTTTCCAGCATCATTTTCCGCGTTCTCGAGCTTTCTCGTACAGAATCAGATCTCACATCGGGGACGCAAGTTTATCGGGCCTCCACGTCTGCGCTCGGGGACGTTGAGATCGAGACCGAGGAGGACCTCTCGAATACCAATGGCCTTATCTTGATCCATCCGTGGATCGGACCCCTTTTCGATCAACATCTCCCGCATGGAGGGATCGGATCGAATGACGTGGATCCCGCATTGCGTTTAGTCGTTCGTCTCCGTCAGCCGTTCGGTGCGCTGTTGCTCGCGCCGTTGGGGAACATGCAGTATAGACGGGTAGCGGTGGACAGCTTGATCATGGCTAGCGTTCGCGAGGAGACCGAGTTGACGGCGTTGATGGCGGGGGCCGATACTATCGACGTACAGTAGCATAGACCGATACTTCGCTGCGGTTCATCTTGCACGCTCGTGTTGGACGCGTTTGGGGTCCTTCTAGCCTGCTTTTAGTTTTACATGCATTCTCGTGACCCGATGTTGCGATCATCTTGTCTTGTATCCGTGCCACTGGCACCGTAACTTGGGAGATCGGAGCCGGCCGCTGACCGATGTCAAGCCCCATCATGATACCCACACTTGCTGCATCGTGCCTCGCGCGGCCTAGGCGGTCGTTTCGTTAGCTCCATTTTCGTGGGTCGCATAGTTCAATCATGATCTAGGTTCGCCAGAGGACGTAGTGGAGCAATTCGGTAGACAGCATTCGTAGGGTCAAGTCGGCCCAGCTATTTGAAAGTGCCTAGTATTTCGACTTGGCTGGTGACACCCGATAGCACAGATTCAGAAACCTCAACTTGAAGCCTAATATGACCGAGTGGTAACGACGTCCGGACTGGTGGCCCGCGTACTGGTATTCTGCTATGCATGGCCCAATCTCAGGCTTCAACAGACCGCAGCCGTAATGATGCCGGTCCAAAGTCGAGCCACGCGAAGACGTGACTAAACTGGCACTGTGAACGCTATTAAAGCTGGTCAAGCCATCGCTCGAGCCAACCATCACCTCGGGCCCTCCACCTTCCCTTTCTCCGGCACGGAAATATCGCGGCAGGTCGTCTCCAGAACATGTAGCATCGTCGCCCACCTCGCGCGATATGCAGCCAAAATGGGCACGATCATGCACGGGATCTTCTGAGAAGATGGGATATCAAAGGTGTCACCACCAAAGACTTTTCATCGACAAACGTGATATAGGTTCGACGAGCGGTGGCTTCCCCTGAACCGAAAAGACAAGGCCGCTGTGCCAATTTGACGGGGCGAATAACTTTTGAGCATGCATCGCCCGGGGCCAGACTCGGGAGCTCTTATACATGGATCGATGTTGTTGCAAGTGTTGGCTCAAAGTGATCATAGGACTCTCACCACTGATATCACCTCATCGTCGTTCAGAAGCCAAGCTTTGGAATCGCTTTGTTCTTTACCTGCCCCACTATCCTCGGTCGACCCCTTGAGGAATTGCACCCCTGGATTGTCGAGACCGATGACGACATTGTCCGCTTGGAGAACAACGTAGTAGGACCTGCAAACGTGACGGTCCCTTGGCCATCAACAGAATAGACCAAAGACATGTTTTCAGTCTCGAAAGGACCACGAGGTGAGAGACCTGTAGTCGGCGCGAAAGTAACGAATTCAACAAGAAGCAGGCGACTGCTAATAGATAATCAACCTTACTCACCGTGGACGAGCTCTGACTTTACTTCCTGCCGACGCTAGTGGACGGACGGCCACGGAGAAAGTTATGAGGCTACACTTTGAAGTGAAGACCAATCACTGCGTATGATAGTGCTACCGCGTGATCAAAATCGCTTCCACTTGGACATTCACACACATCACGTTGAGTTCATTATAATTGAAACGCGAACATCCAATCATGATACATATCGTTTTTGACACCCAATGGAATGAAAGCGGGACCAATTCGCTCACCACGTAGTATAGGACAGCGCAACTTCGAGCCGCGACTGGCAGCGGCACGGCTGATAGTTAAATGACCGACTAGATAAGTCCCGAATCTCGCATGGTTGCACCTGAGTCTTCGGCCAACCGTAGAATGGTTCGGCCCTGAACGAACAATAATGCCCCAATCCGGAAGGCGAGACGCGAGAACTTGACAGCATTAAGTGACGTATGGTGTTTACCTTCTTGAACATGGAAGGTTGAGACACGAGAATGGTTAACGTGTTTCCAGGGTCTTCCGAGGGATCTGAGGATGAGAGGAATAATAGAAAACCTAGTAGATCCGTCGATGAGTGCTGTAACCAGATGTCATACGATAAAAGTAGGGTCTCGAACTAGAACAAGCATCGAAGACAAGTCCAAGGCATCGTAATGCGGTCCGTGGGGTGGATAGCAAGCAGGATCGAGGGTTCGTAAACAACTGCCGAGGGGTGCGAGATGACCCTGGAGTTGTGAACTGGGTCGATAAGCGACGGGTGATATAAGGGCCCACGGTGAGCGACCACCCACACACCCTCCGATGCATATCCAACCAAGGAGGGCCTTCATCACCCGGTTGCGACCACAGAATGGTGAGCAGTTGGCGAAACCACAGAAATAGCGATGCTGACAAGAGTGCAAGCGTCGACTCGGACGGGGGACCGACGGAGGAACAGTCACCAGAGCGAAGTAATGGGAGGCGAGATAAGTGGGGCAAGTCAAGAGGCGAGTAGTCCGTCCTCTGGTATCATTGCGGCGAAACCAGTCGAAATCGGTGGTTGGGCAGTCGTATATGCGTTCCTCCATGATGGGGAGTGTGTCATGGGCCGCGACAAGGACTCGACCATTCGATATTGGCGGATGGATGATGGCAGGGAGGTGAAGACAGCCATGAGTGAGGAGGATGATCATGTTTGCGGCGTGGGGGTGTCGCGGGATAGCAAGTGGATCGTGACTGGAATGGGTGACGAAGGCATTGTGCAGGTGTGGAATGCGGAGACGGACAAGAAGGTGAGGGAGTGGAAAGCGCACAGTGACTCGGTGTGGGCAGTGGACATCTCGCCGGACGGGACGAAAATCGCGACGGGGTCAGAAGATGAGACCGCCTGTGTCTGGTCGCTCGGAGCGGGTAAACGGCTGCTCGGGCCGTGGGAACACGGCAACACAGTGACCGGCGTCAAGTTTTCACCAGACGGACGACTCGTTGCGACAGCCACGCAATACCGGGAGTCTATTCGCGTCTACGACGCCACGGATGGCCGCCTCCTTTTCGACGCCGCAATCGAAGCCAAAATAGAAGAAAACAATTCTCTTGCCTGGGGAAGCGATGGCAAGCAAGTTTTCTCCCTAGGTGGCAACGGCATTGTGCACGTCATCGACACGTCCACTGGCACGATACTCTCAAAATGGGCGATCCACAGTAGCCGGAATGCCGGGTGCATCGCTCTGGCAAGCAATGACACCTTCATTGTAACCTCGGCCGACTCAAAGCTTTCGTTTTGGGATGCCTCGACACACCAGCAAATTGGGGCCGTCCTCGAGTACACCCATACTATCGAGTCCCTAGCTCTATCAAAAAATTTCAACCTCGCGGTCAGCGGAAATGCAGGGATCACCCTTCACCGTCTCTGTGATACGCTAGCCCCGTCCTACCTCGTCGATCCAAGTGGTTCACGTCCACCTGACCAGTTCTCACGTACGCAGGGGTCCTCCGGTATGTTTAATTCTACCCTCATCAGCTGTTATCAATGGTTGCTGTCACCAGGTAGCAACATTGTCCACGTTCCAGACACCGTTCGGAAGCTCTTCGTGGAGTCCCCCGAGTCGCGACAAGTAACCAAGGAGATTAGGTCACTGCGCGCAGCCCTTTCGGCACAGGAAACGAACTCGAGTACGTTTCACATAAACGCTGCCAACGGTTCCCTCAAGACAAATTAGGGAATCTCGAGAAAACCGTACAAGACCTGCGTAACCAACTTGCCACTTCTAAGTGCACTGCCGACCAGGAAAAGGTAACTCTCAACAACACGATCAACTCACTTCGCACGCGGGAAGAAAGCTTGAGTGCGTTTGCTACTTCAATAATCACCGCTTCGCTGTTGTTCATGTACACTAGACAAAAAAATCGAAGAGCTAGAGAAGGCGAATCAGCAACTTCGAAAAGCCCATGCCACGTCTAAACGTACTGCTGGCCAGACCATCGCGACCCTACGGTTAGATCTTCGCGCACGAGACGCAAGCTCAAGTATGTTCGTTATAACCTGCAAAGATGCTATACTGACGCCCTATCTCAGGCTCGCGCATCAGAAGTCTTGAGCATACCACACAAAACCTTCGTAACCAGCTTGCCACGTCTCAGAGTACCCTCGACGAAATGACCGACTCATTTCGCACCCAGGAAGAAATCCTCAGTATGTCTGTCGCCTTTCGGCAGGGTGCCCCGCTGACGCGTAGTTTTGTAGGCAGCGAAGTTACTCGTCTTCAGCTACGTAACCAACAATTTGAACGTAGAGCGGATGCACTTATCCGAATCATACGCGCGCACGAACAAAAGCATGAATGTGAAAATTTGTATGCCCGAGGCCGCATATACGATGCTGCAGAATTGGTTCTTGCAATGACGAGTACTGCAGACGATGATGTGAAAGCCGACAAACTACTCTTCGGCTGGCTCATGGGTGAGTCCCTACCCACTGAAATATGATGTACCTTTGAATTCGGGTCATCAGAGTTTCAACAACGGTGCATAGAGACATTGGAGAAGGGAGATGATGCATTCATTACCGAAAAACAGGACGAAGCAACGTCGGCTTATGCTGCCGCACTACTGCTGAACCCTCCAGCCCTAGAGGGTGTTCTGAAAAAGTGGGGGCGTTCAATCTTGACTAGTGGCTCAGCATGCGAGGCATTGGATGCCGCAGTTAAGGTATTGTTCCCACACTTGTTCAGATATGAGCTTTGACTCTGTTTAGTTTAAAATATCTAGTTTCCTCATCTACATGGTCATTTGTGAACTTCTTGAAGAGGGTGGTCGCCCCACGGAGGGAGTAAATTTTTTCCAGATGATGGGGAATGAGGTAGCTAACGACATGACGGATGATGAACGAGTGGAATGGGAACAAAGTATGTGCTTCTGGTGGTCATACAGGCAGTGTTAACTTGCTGTCCTCCTCAGACTTCCGAGAACGATGCGCTGATAAGTTAGTGAAACTGGGAGATAATGCCAGGGATACAGAGAATCACGACGAAGCCATCGTGTATTACTCTGATGCGTCGTCACTGAAACCACCAAGCTTTAATGACATTCTTCTGAAGCACAGCAACGAGGTATGGGGGATGTACCTTGTTGATCGAAACGATTAGCTTATAGAGCTAGAACCATCATCGCATAAAGGGTACCAGGAAAGACATGCGGCATTAGCCAGTATAGGCCGTCACAAGGAGGCATTCGAGGCATTTAGTATAATGCTGTTGAAGATTGATCAGTCGTCTGACCCACAGGTTCTCAGTAAGTCACTGATAATGCTCAGTACGAAAAAAGTCATTGATTTAGTTTTGGGCAGAGCTCCGTGAGCGGTTTCTTGACACTACACCCTTGATCCAACAAGTAGTCCAGGAGATCATCAGTCCGATGCCACGAGTGCTCATCGATACTGCCACAGGTCGCCTCTGCGACAAGACCCAACAAGCAGTCGCATTCGAGGAACTCCCTGTCTTCGACGAGCTACGATCCTCGATGACCACTCCGGATCAGTTCAATCAAGGGCGTGTTTTGGATGAAGTGAGGAAATTCTACAGCTATGCTATGTTTTCTCACCGGTGGGAGAACGGCGAACCTCTGTATCAGCTGGTCATAAACATCTCGGTCGACGAGCTCGAGTCGACATCGCCAAACATGAAACTGAAGATGCTCTGTCAGGTTATCCGTGGTCTCGGATTCAGATGGATCTGGACCGACACGTGCTGCATAGACAGGAAGGATAACGTGGTGCTACAAGAGTCACTGGTGGCCATGTTTATGTGGTATCACGGCTCTTCGCTTACGGTTGTCCACCTCCGCGGCGTCTGGTCTCATTCGCAGAAGCTGGGCGACTTGCGGCGGAGTATATGGAACAAGCGTGTTTGGACATACTAGGAGTACCTCGCTGCGAAGAGAGTCCTATTCTATACTGAGGACTGGAAGCTGTATCTTGACCTGGACCTGTCGAATCACAAGGAGTCGCCTGTAATCATTGCGGAAATGGAACTGGCTTCTGGCGTCTCGAGCCAACAGATGGCGGTACTACGGCCGGGATTGGACAGGGTTCGCGAGAAGCTATTTTTAGCATCGACGCGCGAAACGACGTACGTGGAGGACATTGCATACTCGTTGCTCGGGATCTTCAATGCACCGATTCCGGTAATATACGGCGAGGGTGACCGTGCAGTTGGTCGTCTTCTTGAACACGTCTTGACAGGTTCGGGTGACGTCTCAATTCTTGCTTGGACCGGATGCGCAGGTGGATACAACACCTGCTTGCCAGTGAACCTGAAGGTTTACAGCCAAGTCATTCCACCCCATGTTCCACCACCGATAGAAGACGGCGAGATGGGTTCTTTGGTTGAAATACTATCCTCTTCCTTGCCCGACCCTTGTGTAGCTGTGATGTTGCACAATCAACTCCGCAAACTTCCCTCCCCATTCATGGTTTCCAGTCGACTTCGACTCGGCTGCATCGTTTTCCCCGTCACCGAAGTTTCCCTAGTAGAATCCGATGCCGACTCAGGGATGCATGTTTATCGCGCGACGACCGTCGCACTCGGGGATGTCGAGATCAAGACCAAGGACGACCTCAGTGGGATAGAGGACCTGAACCTCATTCACCCGTGGATCAAGCCCCTCTTTGACCAACACCTTCCAAGGCGCGGTATCGGGTTGAGCAATGCGATGCCTGCCCTGCGGCTCGTCGTTCGTCTTCGGCAACCATTTGGTGCGTTGTTACTCGCACCGTTGTCGGACATGCAGCACAAACGGGTGGCGACGGATGGGCTAATCATGGCACGTATCCGGGAGGAGACCGGGTTGAATCGGTTGATTGACGACATTGATACACTCGATATACAGTAGTTTTTCTGTGCCCTATGCGGCGCTGACATGCACTTTCCCGACAAAGTTTACGGATTGGTCATACTATGGCGTGAAAGTCTTTTTAGAGCGAGTAGGTCAACGCAGACACCGGTTATCACCTCGGATGTGCTTCGATGTCCACGACTTGGAGAATCCAAGTCTCGAGAGGCGGATAGCGCACCAAAAGACCTGCGTACATAGTGGTCTCCCGGTCAGATGGAATCACGGTTTTATTGGGTGCATTGACACAAAGGCGTCATCTTGGCGGAGAAATATGACCGAAAACACTACAAATTGGGATATGAGTAGCAGACGCGGAGACCATGACCATTGAGGGCGAGATGACCCTGGGAGTCTGAACGGGATCGATAAGAGACCACGTGTTGCAGGCGATTTAAGGGCTTGCAGTGGGTGACCACGCACGCAACCTTCAATCTGATACCGAACCAATCATGTTCTCCAACCTGCTGCGGGTAAGGAACGGTGAGCAGTTAGCAGGACCACCGAAGAAGGGATGCTAACGAGAGTTCAAGCATCTGCCCAAAGGCGGAAACCACCACCATCGAGGAATAGTCGCCAGAGGGAAGCGACGAAAGCCGAGACAAGTGAGGCCAAAGAGGCGAGTGGTTCACCCTCTAGTATCGTTGAGGCGAAATCAGTCGAAATCGACGGTAGGGAGAGCATATATGCGATTGCGTTTCACCCGGATGGGGAGCATGTCTTGAGCCGCGATGGTAGTGGTGTCGTTCGGCGTTGGCGAGCGCATGATGGTATGGAGGCGGAGAGAGTCATGTGCGAGGTGGGTGACGTTCTCAGCATGGCGGCGTCGCAGGATAGCAAGTGGATCGTGACTGGCACGGATGGAGGCTACGTCCAGGTGTGGAATGCGCAGACGGACAAGAAGGCGAGGGAGTGGAAAGGACACCGGGGGCGGGTGTGGGTGGCGGACATCTCGCCAGACTGGTCGAAAATTGCGACGGGGTCGTATGACCGCATTGCCTGCGTCTGGTCGCTGTGTGGCGAACGGCTCGTCGGGCCGTGGGAACATGAACACGCCGTGGCCAGTGTCAAGTTTTCACCCAACGGACGACTCGTCGCGACGGCCACGTGGGAGCGCAACTCTGTTCGAGTCTACGATGCCACGAGTGGCCGCCTTCTTTTCGACGTTGCAATCCGGACCAACTCGAACGAAAATAATTCCCTCGCCTGGAGAAGGGATGGCAAGCAACTTTTCGCTTTAGGTCATGATGGATATATCTGTGTTGTCGGCACGTCCACTGGTACGATAATCTCAAAGTGGGCCATCCATAGCGACCGGGATGCTGGATGCATTGCTCTGGCACACAATAGCACTTTCATCGCAGCCTCGGCCGATTCAAAGGTTTCGTTTTGGGACACCTCGACACACAAGCAAATTGGGACAGCCCTCGAGCACGGCCATACCATTTGGTCACTAGCTCTATCGAGCAATTTTGACCTCTTGGTCTGTGGAGATGCAAGGATCACCCTTCGCAGTCTCTACAATAAGCTAGCCCCATCCTATTTCGTCGATGCAAGTTATTCACATCCACCTGAACAATTCCCACATAGTACGCAGGAGTCGTCTAGTACGTTCAATGCCACCTTAATCTATAGTCCATCGAAAGCAATGGTTACAGGTAGCAGCGTCGTTCGGCCTACTCAGGAATTCCGGGACGGGTTTGCCGAGTCTCGACAGTCAACCAACGAGCAAAGCGAGACAATCAAGTCATTGCGCGCCGCCCTTTTGGCACAAGAAACAAATTCAAGTATGTTCATCGTGAACTTCGCTGACAATTCCTTTATGGTGAATAGGAAATTTCGAGAAGGCTGTGGAAGACCTGCATGACCAACTTGCTGCCTGTAAGCGTACTGCTGATCAGGAAAGGGGTTCCTTCAGTAAAGCGAACGATTCGCTTCGCGCGCGGGAAGAAAGCTTAAGTACGTCTGCTCTGTCAATGATCATCGCTTTGCTGATATTCATGTACACCAGGCGGCAAAATTATACAGCTTGAACAGACGAACCAGCAACTCCACGAGGAACTTGTCACGTCCAAACGCACCGCTGGTGAGGCCATCAAGACCTTACGGTCAGATCTTCGTGCCCAAGAAGCAAGCTCGAGTATGTTTGCCATACATGCGCTAATACCACGCTAACAGCCTCCATCAGACATCCGCGTTAGTAATCTCGAGAAAACTGTACAAGACCTTCGTAGCAAGCTTGCTATCTCTCAGAGCGCCCTCGACGCACGGGAAGAAAACCTCACCACGTGCCTCACCTGGCGTCATGTTTCGCTAACGCATAGTTTTATTAGACAACGAAATCACTCGTCTTCAGGAAGGTAACCAGCAACTTGAATGTAAAGCTGCTACCCTTGTCCGACTCATCCGTGCGCACGAACAAAGATATCAATGCGAGACTTTATATACCCAAGGTCGCATATACGATGTCGTAAAGTCTCTTCTGGAGATGACGCGTACTGCGAACGAAGATATAAGAGCTGACAAACTACTCTTCAATTGGCTTGCAGGTGAGTCTATAAGGACTGAAATGCGACACGCTGTTTACCTCCGGTGATCAGAGTTCCTACAGCGGTGCGTGGAGACATTGGAAAAGACGGGAGACGAAGCATCAATTGCCGTAAAATGGAGGGAAGCGACGTCAGCTTATGCCGCCACATTACTGCTGAGTCCTCTGGCCTCGAATGTCGTCTTGAAGAAGTGGGCAAGTTCGATCATGACTGGTTGCTCAGCGTGCGAGGCATTGGATTCCGCAACCGAGGTACCGCTTCCGTACTTGTCCGGATACAAATTTTGACTCTATTCAGTTTAAAATACCTAGATTTCTTGTGTACCGCGCGGTTTGCGAACTTCTCGAAGAGGGCGGTCGCCTCACGGAGTCGGTGAAATGTTTCCAGCGGATGAAGAATGAGCTATCGCACCACATGATTGATGGCGAGCGAGTGGAATGGGAGCGGAGTAGGTGCTTCTAGTGTTATACCAGCAATCCCAACTCACTGTCTTGTTCAGCCTTTCGAGAACGATGTGCTGAGAAGTTAGTGAAACTCGGAGATGACGCCAGGGATACAAAGAAGCATAGCGAAGCCATCGCATATTATTCAGATGCATTATCGCTCGAGCCAGCGGATGCTAGCAAAATTCTCCTGAAGCACAGCAATGAGGTATGGATCACATTTTATTTCGCGGGGAACGTATCTCATCGATCCATACGATCAGGTCGTCGAGCTGGAACCATGCTCGTACAAAGGGTATGAGGGAAGACATGTTGCATTAGCTGGCATGGGTCGCCCCATGGAAGCATTCGAGGCATTTAGTATAATGCTGTTGAAAATCGACCAGTCATCCGATCCACGAGTTCTCGGTAAGTCGCATTGTGAATATTCAGTACGAAAAACATTATTGATCTGGCCTTGGGCAGAGCTCCGTGACAAGTTTCTCGACGCCACACCCTGGATCCGACAGGCAGTCCAGCAGGCCATCAGCTCGATGCCGCGAGTGCTCATCGACACCGCCACAGGTCGTCTATGCGACAAGACCCGACAAGCAGCTGCATTCGAGGAGCAACCTATCTTCGACGAGCTGCGATCTACGATGACGACTCTGGATCGGTTCGATCTGGGGCGTATCCGAGATGAAGTGAGGAAATTCTACAGCTATGTAATGCTCTCCCACCGGTGGGAGAACAGTGAGCCTCTGTATCAGCTGGTCATAAACATCTCGGTCGACGAGCTCGAGTCGACACCGCCAAATATGAAGTTGAAGATGTTTCGTCAGGTCATGCATACTCTCGGATTCAAATGGATCTGGACCGACACGTGCTGCATAGACAGGAAGGATAACGTGGTGCTACAAGAGTCACTAGTGGCCATGTTCACGTGGTATCATGGCTCTTCGCTCACTGTTGTCTATCTTCGTGGTGTCTGGTCTCACTCGCAGATTCCTGGCGACCTGCGGCGGAGTATATGGAACAAGCGTGTTTGGACGTACCAGGAGTATATTGCCGCGAAGAGAGTCCTATTCTATACCGAGGACTGGAAGCTATATCTTGATCTGGACTTGTCGAATCACAAGGAATCACCTGCAATCATCGCAGAGATGGAACTGGCTTCTGGCGTTTCGGAACAACAGATGGCGGTACTGCGGCCAGGTCTGGACAGGATTCGCGAGAAGCTATTTCTCGCTTCGACGCGCGAAACGACTTATGTAGAGGATATTGCATACTCGCTACTCGGGATCTTTAATGCGTCGATTCCGGTGATATACGGCGAGGGTGACCGTGCTGTCGGTCGACTTCTGGAGCACGTTCTGACTGGTTCGGGCGACGTGTCTGTTCTCGCTTGGACTGGGTGCGCTGGTGGGTATAACACCTGCCTACCTGCCGACCTGAAGGTTTACAGCCAAGTCGTCCCACCCCATATTCCACCACCGATAGAAGATGGCGAGATGGGTTCTATGGTTGAAACACTATCCTCTTCCTTGCCCGACCCTTCTGCAGCCGTGATGTTGCACAATCAACTCCGCAAACTTCCCTCCCCGTTCATGGTTTCCAGTCGACTTCGTCTCGGTTGCATCGTTTTCCCCGTCACACAAATTATTCTAGTAGAGTCCGACGCCGAGTCCGGGATGCACATTTACCGTGCAACGACCGTCGCACTCTGGGATGTCGAGATCAAGACACAGGACGATCTCACCGGCATGGAAGATCTCGATATCATTCACCCGTGGATTCAACCCCTCTTTGACCTCTATCTCCCTCGCCGTGGTGTTGGGTTGGATGACGTGACGCCCGCGCTACGGCTCGTCATTCGTCTTCGGCAACCATTCGGTGCGCTGTTACTTGCGCCTTTGTCGAACATGCAACATAGACGAGTGGCGACGGATGCATTGATCATGGTTCGTATCCGGGAGGAGACCGGATTGGGAGAGCTGATGAGTGAGGTTGATGTGCTCGACATACAGTAGATTACGAAAATGGCTTACTGCGCGTATACGTAGTGGACACTACCATACTATGCGTTCCCAACACGTACATATCCCTTCCTCCATCGTACTGGCCTTTGGACGCTCCAGAGTTGGATATCTTGAACATCTCACATTTTATTGTTGATATCATTTGTGATATGCATTTGTCACTGACAAACACGACATCTGCAGAGCAGTATTTTCACGTAACGCTTCTGACGAATCTTTTGGCACAGTTGACGGACTGCGATTGGTTGGACTGCTCGCAAATAAGGGAATTACCTGAGAGACCCTGGTGT
>JBBPTU010000608.1:0-20685 GCA_038094295.1 Tylopilus aff. beelii | reverse complement strand
CGTCTAAGGGATCCCTCGGCTCACGCCTTGGTAGATCGGGCACCTCGACTTCGGTCAGCCTGACTCTATTGCGATGGTTTGGTGATGGGTCCCATTGTCCTATTTGTAGCTCACCGATGACTTGGGGTGTAGTCTTGAGGGTGCGTGTCTATGACTCACCGGCGGGGGACCTTGCTGCCGTGTGGTGAAGCAGTGCTGCACATGAAGTGGCTACACATATGAACTTGCCGCCAGCAAGGTAATTTCACACACATCACTGCAGACTTTCTGTCAGGACCATCATCATAACTAAGGGCCGAGTCATAACAAATTATTGTCGACCCGGATTACAAGATACAGTGACTCGAATAGTGACATTTAGCGAAAAACTGGAGGACAGGAAAAGGTAACATAATCGAATGTATCGATTCACTAGTCATAATATATCCCAATACCGCTTTGACCTACAACTCAGCACGCGAAATACGTGAGTCAGAAAACACGTACAACTGTCAAAAGTTCATCCACTTAGGTTCATCAGTGGTATCCAAGAATTCCTTCAGCTTCTCCACTTTGATGCGGATGAATTCTAGGGTCGTCGACCTTCTCATTTGGCGTGAGAAGTTCCTTGCAACATAAATCTGAACTGGAGTGGCGGGTGGCTCATTGGGGCCAAACCGGACTACCGCAAACCCCCCTTTCTTGTTGATCTCATCACGGATGAGCTCTACACTATCGATAAGGATACCGATTCGATTCTTTTTGCCCGTAGGGTTGACATTGCGTTTCTGACCAAAGTCTATAACCCAATCTTGTTGGAGGCGATAACCGAACACCTGCTCTCGCCCAGGCTTTGGAAAGTAGAAGGTCTGAGAGTCTGATACGGGCATCAACCTTAGAAAAGGAAGAAAAAATAAGCTAAATGCGACGTAGATAGGACACAGAACATCCACGCACGCCATTACTAGCTGTTGGGGGAGGAGGGTGGTGGTGGTTGAGTTGCAGGGTGGCGTATCCATTTATGAGTGAGTACGTCATCGTGTCACTGACCATGAAGCAACTTGCCAACGACGGCATCAGCACTAGAAAACCGTCCCGGGACGCCGAGTTTAGCAGGACCCCGGCTAATCACGGTAGAACCCGGATCAGCGTCTGAAGAAAGAGGACACCGGTCCAAGCCGAAACGACAGACATTCGTGCCATGACGAAAAAATTGCAGCTGAGCCATTGGTTTCAGCCCTCATGAATGGATTAGACAAAGCAAGTCATACAATTCTATACCCCGCCGTCGTCGCATGCTGTGTAGCATGCTCGATACCAACATCCCTGAAACGATCTCGCTGTCGGAGATTTCATGACTACTCGGTTCCAGTCTGTCACCATCCAGATCGCTCGTCTGCCAGCTGGGATCCTTCGGAAGGTGGGAGATGGTTACAAGTACCTCTGGTAGTCAACTATCGTGGTAGGGATCGGACCATAGATAAACTGATACCTTCTGGCGGCTGTCGTAACCGCGAGAGTCAATTCACAGCTACGAAAGTTTCGCATCCACCAGTCATGTAGTGGTTGACAGTGTTACTAACGCGGGGTCAAATGGTAGACACAACCAATCCTTTTCCTAGCTCTCGAGTCTGTGTTTGTCCAACCCGAAAACGCAGGGTTCCGAAAGCGATGGTGGTTTGTCCTTACAGGCTGTCTATTAATAACTGACATCTTTTTTTGGGTGTTGAGCATCTAGACACATTGGCCCCCGTTTCCAATTTTGATCAGCGTCAGGATTCTGGACCGGATCGGGGGGTTGTCCGGACAGGTAACCTCGGTTCTACCCATGATTAATGGAGCTCCTGTTTCAGCCTTAGCTTATTGTTCTCCCTTTCTGGCTTTGGGCAATAATCTGAGTACGTACACTCTACCCTGCGTATTACTGGTATCCGCTGAAATCATCATGTGCACCATGATCATATCGTTTGCAGTACTCAACCTAGCCCTTTGGTACTCGTGACCCTTTGCACCGCCTGGCTGGTCATGTTTCGTCCAACGCTCACGAGTCTTTCAGATACGGTCACATAGTTTCAGCTTGACACCAAGTTCTTCCATTGTTCCCCCAATATGGTGCCCAGTGGCAGCCCGAGTACAGTCGGTGTCCATATCCATTGCACTTAACTACGAGGTGTGATGATGATGGTTTACCTATGCCGGACCAAAATTCTAACACCCCTCATGTTGATTTCATGCTCCCTGGCTGGGTAGCAACTCCCACATCTCGCGACACCTGCCGCTCGTCAATCGCGTCTGCTTATAGTAGGCAGTGGAACCCGCGCAATTTAGAGCACCCATGGTACGAACCATGGAGCCAGATCCTCCAAGCGCTTGTGTCAGATCTTCCCTCCGTTGCAGTAGCACCGCAGTGTTATATCTGGTACTATAAGCGTCATATGCCGGGAGATCATTGCATCGAACCACTATCCGAGCAAGATCATGATGACGATGAATGTGCTGAAGAAGCGGACATTACAACAGATAGCATCTGTGTTGCCGATAATCGTAACAAGTACCAACTCCCAGACTTCGCCATCACCCGCACGTTACCGATCGATGTACAACTCTCCCAGCTCACAAGCGATGCGCACCACCCAACAAGCAGATTCAAGCTGTCTCGGAGGGTGAAATACGTAGGCATCCCAGTGCTATGTGAGCTTAAGCGTGGACGTACGTATACCCGTTATCAAAACTATCCACATCCTCGTCTTACATTTATATATTGCAGCGCCTCGCACCTCTAACTTTCGAACCAGTCTAGACATCAGCCGACAGCGTGTCATTTCTGCATGCGAGCAACTCGTCCGCCAAGCGCACCACCTTTTTGCGATGTACCCCCATCAGCAGGAAGTCATATTGATTGCGGTGTCGGGATTCTGGTGGTGCTATTGTGTTTTGCAGCGGCACGAGGCAAAGATCCCTACGAAGGAGGAGGTAGTCGAGGCGGTGTTTGAAGAAGATGTCTTAACTGAGCCTGATGAACTTGAGGTCGGCACGGGGCCTGCAGACGATGGGGAGAAGCCGGTAGATGGGCTGTGCAGACCTCGTGTTCGCCAGGACAAACAGGGTGTGTCAGTGTCGTCTTCAACTTACTCTGGGTTGGAGAATTTCACGTTCCCAGAGCAAACCTTCAGTGAGACTGAACCTCACCCCATTATGAATAAAACGAATTTTATGCTAAACAACTTCCCCGAGACTTGGTCTCCACTCTTGCTTATTGATACTCCTCCTTCGAACCAAGTACTTTTCTTGATTCACCAGCGTTTGGAGGCCATCGTCACCAACATGTATGATAGTTCGAGAGGTTAAAATTCTGACATCATATTTATGTATTCGATGTAGCATGCGGTGCCAGGAATAGTATACAGGAAGAGAGACATACATTGGCGGTGGTGAACAGCCAGAGTACAGAGTTGGACTGAACAGTTGGTTGTGCACCGTGATCATTCGAGGGTAATACTAGAAAAAAAGAAAATCTATGTACTGAATCATTATAAATGTCAGTCAACTGGAATGCCGTTTATGTGGGACCGAGTTACAACAACAGCGCAGACTATGGCCAAAACCGAGGCGATTAAAGCATATAGATGATTTTGAAGTGGCCACACTCCAAAGCGACACCTGCAACTTACATCCACACCCCCACCTTCTAGTAGATGAGATTAGTTTTGTCCATCTGACAGAACATCATACTAACTGAGTTCCACAGCTTCGAAAACACGAATTGCACTTTCTGGACCGCACTCTGCATTACCAGTTGCGATGCGGAAAACATGGTGACTCTCGTTGTAATGAGCCTACCAGAATTTCCTTCAGTACACTGCAACTCGCCAAGGAATGGAATCCATTACCGCCACTGCGCGAACTATTTGATCAGCTGGACGGTTTTTTTAGTTGTCTTCAGTCCATTGAATAGATGAGCTTACGGTGTGGGAGCGGAGGCAAACTATTTCGTGTCAAGGTATTCCAAACACGAGCTTTCCCGGTATCACTACCCGTTAACATTCTAGCGCCCTCATCGATCCATGCTACTGGAATCAATACACCCTTCTCCATTTCCACTGAAAATGAATAGTGCAAGATTGCGCAAGGAATTTTCCAAACATCAACACCTTTATTTTGGTTCACGATGGCGAGTAGGGTCTCATCCGGGTGTAATGCTGCATGTCCACTTTACAAGATATAGCCAAATTAACCGCAGTATCAAATGGAATACTCACATAGATGTATTTAATGGTATACTCCACCGGGACTTTGCAGTATGTGGCTCATAGCAACTGTGTAATTGTCTCAGCAAGCTCGAGATAATAGATGAGAACTGGAAGACAAACACGACCCCATGGTACAAGTAAGTGACGAGTAAGCATCCGGAATGTTCGCCATAACGGAGCCAGTGTAGCGATGTTACCACAATTGGTTCATTCGGTGCTAGTGCTGCAGCTCCTACGAGTGGAATATTGGCGACATGTTGCAGCTGACCTATTCATATCATTACGAAAGCAATACAAATGTTATAGACATGGACGCACCACGTGAGCTATCCCTCCACACTTTGAGCTCCTGTTGAGCTCCTGTGGCTAACCAGGTACCAGAATGGTCGAACGCCAGGTGTTCTATGGGATTTCGATGAACATAGAAGCAATGGAAACCACACATCCCCTGATGAAGAAGAATAAACAGATGAAGTCTTTGATCTAGCAGACGTACCTTCAATATTACAATACAGAGCAAACAGCCTCTCCGGACACCGACCCACAGTTCATGTGGCCTTGAAAGGACCCAAGTTAGGGAGAGCACAGGAGAGTGGCATCGAATCCTGTGCAGCTTTTCCCCAGTGTTAGCATCAGAAAATAAGATGCTACCATCCATGCTACCACTCGCAAGGAAGACGCCATCAGGGCTGAATGCGAGACAGTCAATGGAATCTGTGTGATGGTCCATTCCGATCCATTTCTCTTCATATTGCATGGGCATGGTGGTGAAGATAGTTTCGCATCCAGCGCGAGACAGGTAAGACCTAGGATGAAAGACTGGGAAGGGAAGGGTGGTTCCTGATGTTGGGTGTGGTATCCGTGGCTTCTGAGTCGCGACTACTAGTAGGAGCAGTGCCACTCCCAGTGGCACCGAGCAGTCATGACCCGCCGTCCAGGACTTCGGAGCAAAGGCCAGCGCCACTATGGTCCGCCCATCTTACTAGTATTACTACGAAGGGTACATACTTAGCCTTAGAGGATGACTCGAAAGGGACATGCACAATACAGCCGATACGCGTTGGATACTGCACACACAAGTCGGACACTCTAAATGTACAAATGACTTCGTCTCATTCTTCAACTTGAAGCTCCTAGTTGACTGACAGGCACCCACGTTCCGTTCATGTCCTTGCGCTCGTCTTCACGTTTTGGCAGCCACGGGTGCCAGTGTCATTCTCCGGGGCGTTCGGATAACGTTTACGCCCTGCTTTCCACGTCTAATCTACATAATACAGGTCATACAATTTCTGAGACACTTCAGGAGAATGGTCAGCATCAGATTAGCGCGTCTTTGTGACCAGCTTTGGTTCCTCTTCAACTGTCAAAACAAACGCACGAGGACAGTTCAAAAAGATGACACTGGGAAGTGACAGAGAAAGCCTGAGGAAACGAACGCAACTTGGATATATGGCACTGCTCACGTAGACATCTTTGTCAAGGGTACTCATAAGCTCGAGAAGCGATCCACCTGCGGCCTCAGTGCGACCTAACACATACAGGAGTCCACATAGGTGTTGTCGAATTGTAACTTCGAGGTCGCCGAACTTCCATCCAGCCACCTATTATACCTGTTAAAGGCGGCGACTGTTACACATATGTCTCCAGATGATCGATGAGGCCGCACCGGTGAGATGTCAAGGAGACTGAACTTTGCGGAATGTCGGGTGTGGGCTAGCGCACCTTCGAATGATTGTATCGCGCTCTCATGGTCTTTTTTTCTCCATAGCTGATTCGCCGAGGAGAAGATGCATATGCCTGTCAGAAATGTCAAGATACTTCGTAAAAGTAACGATCACACGTACCTGGACTCAGACCGTCGGACTAGATAAGCCATTCTCGATGTCCTGAATGACGATTCTCCCATCCACTCCACTTATTACAAAGAACCTGTTGTCTGGAGAGAACGTAATAGAACGAGTTGGCTGGTGGCATTGAATTCGACCGAGCGGCGTGAGTGTCGACGAGTCCAAAAACCAGACAGAGAATAGGCAATATATTCACCATGCCTTGGCAGTGCGATGCAAGAGCAGATGTTGGTGTCTGGAACAATGCATTCTGAGATTATAGACCCGGTGGATGCTCCGAACTGCTTGATTGACCCACCAGACAAGACAAGGATGGAGTCGTTGTCGCACCAGATGAGACCACGGTTAAGCATCGGGTGTACTGTCACTGGAATATGGGCGAGTCAGTGCCAATGGCTACCTCGCCTCGGACCAGTGGCTCTCACGCATGCTTCCCGGTGTACATGTGGTACTTGTAACGGTTCTTGAGACCGTACAAAGACTGAGTCGAGACGTCGCGAGCGAAGCCCGTCGACAAGAAGGATAAGAGCGCGAGTGAGACCCGTCGCCGAAGGAAGAGACTTAGGGTCCAGGAGAAGCATCCTGAGGCACGAGCGAATCGCATAGGGCGAGCGAGGAGTCAGCGGTAAACGCGACTGCGAGCGGAGTCAGCGACGAATGCGACTGAAATGACGAGCGCGACAGATGAGATGGGTCTGCGATAATGCGACGAAGGTAATAGTAATGGTCTAAAAAGGCTCTCTTACTAATCACTGCGCTGTTACTACTAGTACCACGGTGCGGTCGATGTATTCACTACTCGTAATATCCGTTACAGTACCAGGCGTCGCCGTTGGCGACGGGGACCTTGCTGGCCGTGTCTATAGCTTCCGTTAGTAGTCGAGCATGCCAGTGAGTCACTATTTACTGCTATTTAGAATCCGAGCACGAAGTCAGAATGCATACAAACCTGGAATGCCGTGTTCGGCAACGATCGCGATCTCAATGAATCAGATTCTATATCATGCCCTAAAAAAGGGTCACTGTTTGCAGCTATTTAGAATCCGAGCACGAAGTCAGAATGCATTTCACCATTGCATAACTTCAGATTCACGCATATTCACGTTTTCGCTCACTGGCTTCTCCATTTGTCTCGTATAATAGGGCAAGTACATACGACTCGACTCCGCACCGTGATTGAGACTCATTTAGCACAAAACTTCAGGTGTTGGACTCAAGCTCCACTTTCTGGCCATGAATGCGCAAACGATATAAACAAGTGTGATCTTCCCCCCAATTCCCCCTGATCTCCAGTACTACTATACCAAAATCTAGACCAGCTTCAATTACGTCTTGATGGGCTGAGAAGGTTTGCGAATGCGGTAATCCATCTCCTTGATTATATTGAAGATGACGCAATTCGATAAAGAAGCTATTAGGATTGATGTTGTTCGACGCTTGCACCACAACCTGCGGTGGGGTACTGCAGGAGAGCCCGTGAATCCGGGGGTACGACTGATACCGTTCGAAATTGGATTGTCCTTCAACGAGACCCCAAACAATCATACCGCGAGGTGCGTTGCTTCGTCGTGAGATGTTATGTGGCACAGTCGGTACGTGATCGATAGCAAAGTGGGTGATCGCAATTGGAGATGGAAGACTGATGCCGATATGACCAACGATCTGCGGGAGAAACCAACAGTGTCCTTCGTCGAGGCTTGAAGTGAGTGCAAGGTTCGGAGAACGGCCTTGAGAAGTGAGGGCAGGTAGGTGGTATCCCCCAGCATTGCTTGAAGCAAAGTCAAACGTCTCTGTGACACTGCGTGATAATGCCGATTCTTCAAACAACAATTCCGCAAGACCGCTGTTCATCCACTGGTACAATGTAGCCCAGTGCCATTGGAATGTCAGGACAATGACTGCCACAGAGAAATACTTCAGGAATACAGATATAACCAATCTGAAAGACCGGCAAACCGAGAACAGGCACGAATGGACGAATTTCAGGGAAACTCCGAATCATGCACGAAGTGATTAGCTTACACTGCATTCCCGTAGAGCTCCGTCTGCCTGTTTAGCGTCGAAGGAATACCAGAAGCATTCGGATCGCGGGGATTACCGGAGTCCAACGTCTCGCTCTTCAGCGAAGCTGTTCAAATGGTGTCAAGTCAGAATTTAGTTTATCGGCATTGTTGTTACATACAGGTGCTGGAGGTAGGCGGCCATACCATACCTTCTTCAATGAACGACTGGTCCATAGCACTTGTAGCTAGTTTACGATACTGTCTTGTTTTCGCGGGGAAGGGGGGGGCATCTTCGGTGGCTCATCCTTTGCTGCGCCAACGGCTTCTTATGTCGATCGGCCGTTGTTACGGAATCCGGATACTGATGCATTGTGTAGCTCTCATAGATGCTTGGCATTAGCCATGAGCGCGTAAAGCTAGCCAAAAATGGATCTAATTTTGATTGAAAATGCGTCGGCTAACGTCTGAATCGAATGACGTCTGCTCCTCACCATGAAACGGGTATGGACCGGACTTCCGATAATGTTTCGTACCTGCCCTAAAATTGGTTGACCATAAAGATATCACACCGTCAAGAAACTGGATGAAGATTACACGACACTGACCGGAAGTTAACAGGAAATTACAGGGTGGCGTCAGAGGACATTAGACGACGGGTTAGTGGAGGCGGCGATTCCAGGAATCATCGTTTACCTACTGGTCACCAGGCCCTGGGATCGAAATAATCAATCGACTCTGGAAGATTTGCGGCATGAAAGTGGCTTCTTTCGAAGTAACTTTGTCCCACTCAATTCCTTCGAAAAGGGGGTGATTTTGGACTTCTTCGGCTCCGTTAGCACCCAGTCGCGTTACGGTGTTGGTGTCTAAGAGTCTTCGCATAAAGTCCTTGATCTCTTCTGAGAAGTCCACCCAACCTTCGTGCCAATTGATCTGTCGTCTGTGCTTCCTCTAGAAGAGACTCTTGACAGATTTCTCTGGATTCCAGGATAATGGAAGGAGACGGATACTCGTACCACGGAGGAGCGATGGGTTTGACGACCCACATCCAGTGAGACGGCTGGGCATCCTCGCGGTCGATTATGAGCATGCCTTTGCCCTCCATCATTTGATGGAGGACACCGTTTGCAAGAAAGTCCAGATGGCCGTCAGGTTGAACTTGCAGCCGGAACCTGACGTCGACTGTGTGGGAGTTGTCTTGCTGGATACGTTGAATGGCTTCCTTGAAGACGGTCCAGTCCGAAGGCGCGAGCAAGTGCGATATTCGTGTCCCCGACAACTCAGACGGTTCCGTTCTGGTTACATCAAAAAGTCAAACGGTTGTCGCCAAGTCGGAGAGAATGAAATCTTACCCAACCACGACTCCATGCATGGCTTACCAAGATAAAGTGATCTCCGTCCAGACTGAGCTCCATGATGATGTTCTGATTCTGTGCAGTTTCGGCTTGAAGACGCAGACGTTCTGTGGCCAGGACTCGAGCAGACTCGTTGTGCTCCGGTAGTCTATTGGACAGACGCGTGGAAGGATCTGGGGAGGTCGACTTGCGCAAAAGCTCCTTTGGGTGGTCGTCTCTCGAGCGTCTGCCGTGACTAATTACCCGAGTCATTCGCAGACGGTGTTCGTCGTCGGGAGAGGTGCGCAACGATGCCTCTCCCCTGAGGCCACGGTCGGCGTTGGCGCTGCGGTTTGGTCATCCGAGGGCTTGGGGACGAACATGAGAGGCACGTCTTGTTCGTCCTCATTGTTGTTGTCGAAATTCCAGAACTGCTTCTCGGCCTCCCACCACTCGACGCGACTGAGGCTGGCGACGGCGAGGGACCTGCACGTACCAGTTGCGGCCGTGCCAATCTGGATACCCGTCCCAGGCTCTCCCGATGTACTGAACGCGCTGGACAAGAGACTCGCAGATCTTTGACTGGGTGTCTGAGAGAGAGGTGGCAGGGACGACGGGGCTATGGACAGGGAGTGTGAACGGCCCTGTCCCAGGGGTTGGTGTTCTGTCTGCGCAGAGAAGGGGTGGTGGTGGTGGCTGCAAAGAGACCGGACGCGGAGGTGCGGCGAGTCAGAGGAACAAGGGAACAAAGGGCGGTCTCTGGAGACGCACGCTGACGACTGTGACGGCCCTCGAGCTCGGCGATAATCGTCTGCCTAGGAGGCGGGCCGGGCCTGGTAGAGGAGGGGGCCGTGAAGAGAGTCGGTGTCGCCGTACTGGGGGTCGGGGTCAGGGTCGCGATCGCGATAGGAGTCGCGGTCCACGTCGCGGTCCTGGTCACGAGAGGAAATCACAGAGTGGCACTGGCCAAGTATTTAATTTTGAGGCATATCGAATATAGGAATTGAAAGTAGCGATACTAGTATTCATACTACTAGGGGTCAGTTTATGCCAGTGAATCTGTACGACACGCTTATACCGGGTGGTACAACCAACTAGTGCATTCGAGATAGTCATTCATAACCATATGCAGCCCAAGTAGCTTCAACATTTGCGTGGTCGTGTCCTACAACAGGAGAAAAAACTCTAGAACCACCCATGTCTTCTCCCCATGTGAATTCCATAACGTTGTGCAGAACTCCGTCGAGAGCATAGACCTTGACTGGCTTATTTGTGATGGTCATCCCACAGGTTGAACATTTCTGAACAGGAAGGCCAAGACCAAGGGAGAGCAGTCGCTCGCGAAATTCGATGATATTCGCAATGCTCATTTCATCTGGACTTGGACGGTGCACTCCTAGGTATTGCAAGTGGTCGCAGACCGCTGAGGCCATCTTGCGTT
The DNA here is from genome assembly GCA_038094295.1 of Tylopilus aff. beelii. Classification (NCBI taxonomy): domain Eukaryota; kingdom Fungi; phylum Basidiomycota; class Agaricomycetes; order Boletales; family Boletaceae; genus Tylopilus; species Tylopilus aff. beelii. The sequence continues at coordinate 9,834 of JBBPTU010000608.1, read as the reverse complement.
CAATACAGGGGCAGCAAAACGTATGGCCGCAGTCCGGCAACCTAAATCAGGGAAATGAAACTGTTAGGTGGATACAGAACCGTTGGTTAGTCCTTACATAAACGGGTGGCGGAGAAGACCTCCACAGACCTCACACTTGAGCCGAGTCTTGACGATATTAATAACCTAAGACAAAACGCGGTGAATGAAAAAAAGAGCGGCAACATGGGCGGTGAGGACCTCGTTTGCTAACTTGTTCGAGGCTTCCTGTATCGTAGCAAGTTCGCGGCGCAATGTAAGGTTAGCGTCCGTCTAAAGTGTTGCCAATCAGCTCAAGGAGTAATGGGAGGAACCGAAGGACAAACCAGTGGACCAACTAAAGAAATGATGTTGGGCTCCGGGGGACTCTCAGATCGCGTCAAGACACTGCTGATTACCTTGGCATCGAATTCAGGGTCAGCGTGGATGACGTGAGCAGGCACAATCTGGTTGTCGTCGTCAGCGAGAAAGTGAAGTGTGGAGACCAGTGAGGCAAGAAGGTGTCGAGGATTGAGCTGAATTCTGGGCTCCCGGCGCATGACTAACTCAGGAAGAAACGAGGGAAGTGGCAGAAAACGCACCTGCCTTTAAATGCTTCTGGATTGCTATGCACGACGCAGGCTTGCTTTGTTGCGAGTCCACGTACAAGATCGCCATTTGCGGAGCAGTGAAATGGGACCCACAGGAACAGTCCAAGATGTAGAGGGCGAGTTACGACCACAGTCCGCCATGTGCGCTTGGATGAAAGCATGTGGCCGTTGACACATTGCGGTACCTATAAGTTATTAGATGGGGACCCATGCCCATCGAAAGCGAAACAGTGGGACGCATCTATGAGAAGCATAGTGTGACCGCATTAACCGGAGTTGACTGCATGACTGCTCTCCATCATCCAAAATCTGTCAGTGTCTGTTGCCCTTGGGCGTTTTATAAGAGATTAAAAAAATGTGTACAAGTATTTCTGAGGGCAGGACTCGAGTCTTCCATCAAGCACCAGCATAGTCGGAGCTTGGTCGACAATCAAAATCCATACATTGTTGAAGGGACTCACTCCAATCATGATTTGTTTTAGTCCTTCGGTCCGAGTCTTGCGACCCGCAACATCGAGACAATGCAACGAAGAAGTGACGCGCCACTGAAACAATGTAACCAGGACTTGTCACTGGACAAAAAGCTCACGTTGATGATGCTCGCGCTGTCTATGTCAATCAACGGTACCGATTTCATCAGATAGAGAAAACCCCGTTTTGGTGTTAGGGATCCTCATCCGTAGGGGGGGACCCCCCTCCACATACCACGGACAGGGATCCAACCTTCAAGTTGAGCTGATTAGTGATGCAAAGAAACTTTATACCAACGTTCGAGGCATTGAGGTTCTCTAGGCAGAATGTACGTACATACGAGTGTCAAATAGCGACAGACGGCACTGCCCTAGGTCACTTTTGACCGTCGCTACGTGCCACATTCAAGTTCGCGACAATCGTTTCGGTTTACACCGGAAACTGTGCAGTATACCCGAATGGCCTGTGTCGTCACATGACAGTTAACCAACTTAGGACATCGATGGAAATGTCAATCCTGTACTTTAAGCTGGAGTTACGACAATAGTCACGGTATCTAGATGTTCTTTCTCGAGGCCCGTGATTGTTCCCATACTGTGCGCCCCAACGACTCTGGCATCTCTGGAAGGTCACACAGACTCTGGCCGTTTCCGGAGTTTAAGTGGCCAATAGTAGCACAGGCGGCCACAAGAACTACAAAAGATATGAGAGTGCCGCGCAGTAAACGGACCTGGTGTAGTTTGTGACCACAAAGGTGCACGTATCGAAGCAGTCTTTCAAATGGCCTGGTTACAAGTCAAACAACGCCACATGCAAGGAGCAAAAAAAGATGAGCCGTACAGGAAAGATGTGACTATTTGCCAAGCTGATGAGATGGGAACGGTGGAAACATGAGCAACTATGCTCCTAGCGAAGTAAGTTCCTCTAGAACGAGCAAAGTTCTTCATTCGAGAACATAAAGATATCTTGGTAAATGGTATCGGTGGTACGCTATCCCCTTTGAATTTGGCCGATTCGGACATGGCCAGATCTCTGTTTGAAGGGTGAATAGTCAGGGAGGTCTAGAGATTCTACACAATGATGGTCCTGGGCTCACTCGGTTGGATGTACTGTGATGTGAGCATGCGCAAAATCTTCTGAACTAGCAGTGGGACCAAGAAATAACTCTCCCGCTTCATGGGACAGTTCATTTTGGAGCGTCTGGTCATATGTAAGAAAAAAGAACAAGTTATGAACATTGGCGCACAATCTGGTTTGGAGAGGACGTTTTGGCAGATTTTCTTCGGTTCGACGCGGAGAACTGGCCACACAAACGAAGTATGTCCTTCAGGCTTGCGTTTGTGATGTCTTGATTATCCCCAAATTGTGTGTTCAAATCCCACAGGACCATTCGAATCTCATCCTTAATTTCTTCCACCACAGCACCTAGACGATCTATGATCAACGAATTGAAGTCGCGTAATTGGTTATCTGCCTGTTTGGACCTCTCCTCCCTGTCTACCATGATTAAACCAGACAGATCCGCAACGGACGTGAAGAGATTCGAGAGTAGCTTCAATCCAGTCAAAGTATCATCGATTGAGACTTGGAGGATAAATCGGTGAGTGAGTGGCGTGTCTGATAATAACAACACAAGCCTTACTGCAGGCTTTGGTAACATCAGAGATTTGCTGCTGCTGCGAGTGTAACTGTGCCTCGAAAGACGCCTTCCAAACTTGCAAACTCTCTTCGATGTTCTGCAGTCGCGTCTGTAGGTCTTCCTGAAAAGTGAATATGATTATCTGAGCCGATGGTCTTACATATTCACTCACAGAACCTTCATGTGCACGACCGATCATCACTCCCAGATTGCGGAGAGCATCATCTACGTTGTTAAGTTGATCGGTCGCACGGTCATTCACGGAGTCGATAGCAATATGCAAGGCCGCAATATCATCCCTAAGTGCCAGATATTCTCGCATCAAGGGTCCTTGGGTCGCCTCTAAATCAGAGTGAGCATGTTTCAGAGCCTTATACGACTTGAAATACCTTCCATCGACAGTTGTGCTATGTGAGTAGTTAAGTACCGTAACGTTCACAATGCAGATTGTGATCTAATGAGAGGGATGCAATCAGAGTTTGTTCGTCCACCAGTGTGCCACCAAAAGAGAGTGGAGCGCTGAATCTGCGACGCAAACAAAGGACAGATCAAATGTGCGAATCCGGTATTGTCAGCAACTGCAAACATTATCTTCCCGGACTCCCACGAAAGTGGGAGAGGGTTCCGATGTCCAGCAGCAAACACAGTGTTTCCCACCTCGCTGCGAAGCAGCATGTCCGCTGGCCGGCATAGAACACGATTTTAATAATTACCCCGAATACTATGTGTTTCGTACGGTGGAAAATACATTGTTGTCTCACTGCATCAAAAAAGTGTTGAGGGCTCTATTGCTCATTTTGAATCATCTACCTACACACATTGCTGAATGATACGTCTGTTGAATGAGTGTGGTCGTGATGAGATTTGTTCCCCTGTTCATATTGTCAAGACACCTGCAGTCTTTACCTTCGTGGTATACTAGTATCCTGACAACTCACTTGCATATGCACTACATAAACTACGAAAAGACACTCTGGCGTCTGGGCAAAAGGTAAACAAATATATGAATACCAGACTGTTGTCGTGTAATAAATTGTAATGAGGAGTCGGGGACTGGCGCTCGCGCCGTTACCGATCAAGCAACTCGGGGATTATCTATCCCTTCTGGACCTTACATATAACACAGCCCTCCGGGCATCCTTGGACCCGAAGTCTCGCTCCCATGCAGCCTGAGAGCTGTACAATTCAAATCTGCACTACGACAGGAGTTGTGGAACGAAAATAAGAAGTTTGAAGCTCGACAGACAAGGCCATCGGACAGATGACGCAAAGCAAGGAATCAGCGTCGAGTTGAGAGGTCGCAAATGCGTAGTTATAACGGAAAAGGTTATGAAACGGACGGTAACGGATGAGCACGGTGCCACCTTCGCTGCTAATGGAACGAAACTAACTAGGACCTGCGCGATTACGACGACTATACCTCTTGAGAGTCTCCTTAAGCACCCATGATGGAGACCCATCTGCGTTGATAGTGAGAACTCGACGACCGTCAACCGGACTGTAAGAAACGCCGGGAGTGACTGAATCCCAAACCAGAGGCATCACCGAGGTGCAGACCCAACAAGAGACGCATTCTTCACGGCGGTACACGTACAAATCACCAAGTTGGATTGGACTGAAGGAGCGGAAGGGCATTGGCGACAAGATTTCAGAGGACCCTGCTGCATGAAACCAGCCATACGATTGTTGTTGAGAAAATGGTCGACTAAACCTGTGGAGTGTCGGCGAAGCAGTCGCCTTAAGTTGAATAAGCTTCACGGAGACCAAAGAATGGTGCATCACGATACCTTAGAATTGCCTGCAGTCGAGGTCCTGATACTCTTTTTGTCGATTTCCGGTTCTATCCATTGGACCTATCAATTTTGGACCATGCGCGTCAATTCGTTTTATATCTACGCAGAAAGTGTTCAAATTGGCCTTACGTGATGGAGGTGGACCGGACGACTTGTGTCGTATTTCCCATGATCCCCATAAACAACGGACCTTCGTGAACTCTTGAAGCTGGCAAGATCGGGCTATGGGCGAGCCTTTTATGCAAAAATGGGCACCATACCTGTCTTCTTGCTCCAAATTAGCCGTGTCTGATTCCGGAGGATGATCAGGAGCGGACATCCCTACGGAAAGGAGAGGATCTACTACTTCAGGCCCATCGAAGGGTTGAAGTCCAATTGTCGCGCTCGGATTTTGAACTCTTGTATTCAATGCAGGGAAATGCCGGCGAAATGTTGTTTCTTTCTCGTCAGATGGATCCCCGGGAAGCACGAGGACGACCTCGGTCATCTTCTCTGGTGAGACACGAACTTCGGTATGAAAATCTGCTTCGACAACAAAAATACTCATGAAGAACAGTGTGGCGACGCTGTAGAATGGGGGGAGGGAGCTAGACCGAGAGAATGAGTGGCTCAAAGATGGGAGATTATGTCTATAACTCAAGAAATTACCATGGGTGACGAGCGGTGAGTGTCGGAGTCTGGTCGGCAATTAAATCCATGGTGTTTAATCGCAAAGGCTAACACATGTCGCCGAGTCATAACTACTACGTGACAGAGGTCCAAGGCCCTGTCCGCAACCGGGGGGTTTTGATCACAATTTCTTTCTTGAGCACGCTCGAGACAATGCTATGTACTATGGAGCGCCGGGCCGAAAAGGGTGTTGGATGAGGGGTATGACGGGCAAGGTGAGCACAGATTGATTTGAACTGATGACGGCGACGAGCATCGCTGCGAGATTAACTGGGTTTGAGAGTGACATATGTGCTGCGACAAACGCACCTGTCAGCGTATTCTTTGATCTTGCTGTACACGAATCCCAATATTGGTCCATAAGGCTTGGTAAGAGAAGCCAAGAGTGCTGTGATGTTCCGCATCAACAAATCCGGTCGGACCCGGATCCTTGCTGTGGCAGTGAGGGGAGCCGGGGCTGGACAGCTGGAGGAGGCCATGAGGTCGTCGGAGGTTGCCGGAGTGGGTCGTAGCATAGCATAGGCACGGTGTAGAGCCCATCCGAGGCACTGTCGCAGGTCTGGGTAGTCAGCTATAGTCCCCCCTTCCTCTTTCAACTGCTCAGATGAGGGGACACACCTTGATAAGCCCGACAACTGACTCCCGAAATCGGTTGTTTCGCAACTCTTGCCGCTTCGTCTCCTTCAGATCTCCACTCTTCACTTCGCGGATAGCATGGACTGTCAAATGAGAGCGATGACGATGAGCTTGATCTCAACCCTGGGATGCATCTGAGCCGTGGCGGACAAGAACCGGCTGAAGGTGTGCCGGTGGAGACCTGCGCAGGCCATCAAGAGATGTACCACACGACACGGAATGAGCAACGCACCTGAATGACGACTTCCACAAGGTACTCTTGCGTGATCACGTCCTTCAAGTTGCAATTAATGACCTGCTGCGGTATTGCAGCCTGAGGCAGGATACCCCGCTGCTACATATCTAGATCAATGCCATCCAGCTGAGAGAGGCGGACGAGATTTGTGCCAACAACGAACTTGCGTTTCCCGCGGTCGCGTGAGTAGCCTTGGCGTTGGAGACACACCCAGAGCTTGTTCATTTCATTGGTGAGAACAAACGAGAGAAAATCTTGGAGGTTCCTCTAGAAACTACTAGAGCGGGGAGTGAGCGAGCGGCAGGAGAAAGTTACTTATTCACTAGCAATAACTGATCCGATTAGGATATGTCGTGGTGGATAAACGAGCCAAGATCCCCTACCTGGTGCACAACAACAAGGTAAACGACAAGGTAAACAGCAACGCTCGAATTCCTATGATCTTGTGATCTTGATCGATGAAATTATTGTCCGAAAACAAACAATGAATAATACGGTCCGAGAACCGGCAACCGATTTGACAGACCAGAATGAGGTTGTCCCTTTCGGGTCTAGGAATATTAATACCAATCCTTAAGTTTAGCGTTATCCCTCTCCATCGTGCCACTGCATGCCGCCATTTCTCAAGGACGGTCGACCAGTCAATCGGCATGATACGCTGAGGCCGGTTCAAGCACATTTATGCCTCTGCTCAGAGTGCTCGAATCACACAACCTGGGACCCTGTTGGACAGCGTAACATTGATGGCCAGTATGTATCGCAAAAAATGCTCAAGGAGCACAGGCGCATGGACAATATACGCAAGGCTGCCTTGTCTTCCTGTGTGGAATCCATAGAACATCCAAATCGCTCACTGTCGCAAATGCTAATAGACAGAACCGAGCCGCAGAACGTTCCAGAAGGTTCACAGTCCTCATCTAAGGGAAGGTCCGCGGACAATACTGAGCGGATCATATCTACATTGGATGGAATTAGGGCGGAATTCAGTACAAAGATTAATGAGCAGCATCGTCCTGACCTGATCTTCACACATCCTCCAACATCGTCGTCCATTCCAATCATGCTCCAACCACCGCAGATGGAAACTGAAATCAATACCGGTCGCTTCTCCTTGGATCATCGTGCTCCAGAGAACGCAGACATTCTCATACACGAGGCATGGCTAATGGAGCAAGTTCTTGCGATCGAGAGACTCGGAAAGATCAAGACCCTCTCTTTGCGTCAAAGAGCAAACGCTCTTTCTCGTGACCTTTCAGAGGAGTTGGACAGAGTCGAGCGTCAAAAGATGGAAGCATGGGAGAAACAAAGGATAGAGATCGTCAATGTGCCGGAACTAAGTGCGACAGCGCAGCGATCGGTCGTTGATTGCGGTACGCCAATGTCAGAAGCTGTTTATTGTGCTAATATTTGGAACTAGACAGGTACCTTCCAAGTAGGTTTGCGAAAATTGGAACTATCACATTGACATGCTATCTGATGGTCGCAACGCTTTACCTTGCTTCTGGCGTCTCAATGAGCCACTGTGGATTTCTACTTGCCGGGATAAAACTTCTCCTAACGCTCGTCTTACCTTCTCGACCCATCGTTGATCTGGAAACTGCTACTATCCCCTCAAGCATTCCTAGCGACGTTCGCACCATATTAAATGTGCTAGATCTGAGGCCTGCAACCACTGCTTTCGTATGTTGCCCGAAGTGCTTCTGCTGTTATCCATTGGACGACCGCGCTTCATATCCGGACCGCTGTACCTTCCAAGACACACCATCCAGCCCCGTCTGCAATCGCGAATTGAGGAAGACTGTCGTTCTCTCTGGGCGACACCGCACCTTTCCCGTTCGACGTTATATTTACAACCGCATGAAAGATTGGATGGGTAGGATGCTCTGTCGTCCGTCAGTTGAACAGTTACTTGACAGGGATCCGTTTACTGGTGGCACCTGCGACAGCTCTGGTCCGACCCCAGCTCGCGATATCTGGGATGGACATGTTTTTCGTAGTTTTCTCGGTCCGGATGGGAAACCATTCATCTTTCCTCAAATCAGCAACGAAGGGCGCTATGTGTTTTCCCTGTGCATGGACGGATTTAATCCGTTTCACAACAAAGAAGCTGGGAAAAAGGTATCAACAGGCGCCATCTATATGGTCTGCTTGAACCTCCCCCCCGCAGAGCGATACAAGATGGAAAACATGTTTCTCGTCGGAATAATCCCGGGACCTCATGAGCCTTCGGTTCATCAAATTAATCACTTACTTCGACCTCTTGTTGACGACCTTAAAGACTTCTGGGACCCAGGTGTACGCTACAAGAGTACAGCAAGGTTTCCATCTGGGAAAACAGTCCGCTGTGCCATCATTCCTCTTGTCTGTGACCTCCCTGCTGCTCGTCAGATGGCTGGCTTCGCATCGTATTCATCCACAAATTTCTGCTCGTTCTGCTTGCAGAAACTAGACGACATCGACAATTTAGATCACGAATCCTGGGAACACCGTACTTGCAACGAACACAGAAATATAGCACGTGCCTGGTTGGTCGCTTCTTCGGAAGCTGAAAGGCTCACCATCTTTGAACAGCATGGTCTACGTTGGAGTGAACTTCTCCGACTCCCATACTGGGATCCCACAAAGTTCATGCTGATCGACACCATGCACGCACTTTTCCTAGGGAACTTACGCCGTCATTGTCGCGAGGTATGGGGAATGGATGTCAAATTTGATGATGGAGAGGGGATCACATATGATGTGGCTCAGCCCCCGACACCTTCTGCAATGGAGGAAGCATATGATACACTAAGATATGGTTCCAGCTCTAAGCTTTCGGGTTTGAGGGTAGAGGTACTTCGGGAAGTCTGCCGCGAATTGGGTTTCCGTTTCGGACTCAAGAAGAAGAAGCTTATCCGTCAGCTCGTAAAATATGTGAGTTTGGCCATAGCTATTTGCATGACATCATTGAAACATTCATTATTTAAGCGTCTCGACATGGGATGGTTTGATGAACGAGGGAAATCCATTCGGCGGATTGAAGTCCATGGGCCTGCTACCGTTTCTACGGACGATCATCAAACCTTCGACAAGTCGGTATACACTGATTCTCCGAACGATTTCGGCCACATTTTCTCTGTCTTGGAGTCACCAGAAGTTATGTCGTCTGTGCTTGAGCCCTATCCAGAGTCTACACTAGTTGCGCTCTGCATAGTAAGGCTAGGAAATCTGGAAAAGTACTCACAGATGCCAAAGCAGCAGCTTATCGAAGAGCTCCTGAAATTGGTATGTACATGTAGTTCTATACATGGCTCATCTCCAACTACCAGACTAACGAATGATCAGAAGGACGAAACTAATGTTACGCCATCATCCACTACAGCAGAAGCCCGTGACCGCAGGCGCACCTCAGGGGTGACATCTGAAGAATTCAATGACGCTCTCCACCTCCTGAGTGTGCAAACCACCAGTAAAACGAGACTAATGAGGCTCAGGAAAGACGTGTTGGTTGCAATGTGTTTCGCCAAGTTGCACGGTACTACAATTTTTGAATATTACGCGATGAAGAAGAACGAACTAGTTCAAAGACTCATGGATTGGGTAAGACGTGCTGCACTTGGTACTCGAGACGGAACTAAGCCATCATAGCGCCTGGATCACGGAATCAACCAGCACGGTGTCGCTTCTTAGGCTGAATCCAATAGACACTAGCTGATCTATATGTGAATCCAGTCTCCAGGGCCAATCTGAACCAGCACTAGGTATATGACAACTCTAATTACCTAGGCGAATAGTTGATGTAAA